>OMNZ01008714.1:2797-15238 GCA_900303255.1 Lesueurigobius sanzi | reverse complement strand
TCTTGAAACAAACATCTTTTTTTTCCAGAGAGTCCTGTATTTCAGCTGAAGATAGTTTTTTTTTGCTCCTGAACAATTTTCCATGTAAACGTTAGACCAGGAACGTTTGAGTAGTTTCTGTTTCATTATGATTTCAAAAGAGTCTCAGTTCTTTGAAAATAAATGGCTTCGCACAACCACTAAGCATGAGTGAAAATAATTATTTTTGTATTATCATTCATATTCCATGAAAAATGGCCAAAAGATTAAAAGGGTATGTAAACTTTTGAGCACAAAAAACAAAATCTGGTTTAGTAATACATATTTTATTTACATTGTTCACTTTGGTTTTTTACCTCATGTCTATGCTGTTTTCTAAAAAATTATATTATTTTGAAATCCTTATGGAACCCCCTGCTTCGTGCGACCCAGCAATGAAGAGTATTTTTCTTAGCAATTTATTATTTAGCTCTTTCTTTATATTATATATATATATATGATTAAGCTGCACTGACCACTAAAGAATACAAAAATATTGTAAATTATATGGCTTGAATGTTCAGAATCAGAATAGATTATACCGCTATCGTCAATGAAAGGTTTCAAAGTTTACCTTGGACATCATGTTGATTGTCAGGCTCTCAATATTCCTCTTCTTTAGCTGATGCCTAGGCCCTACTAGGGGAGCCGTAACGCTCGCCACACAGAATACTAAATAGGTTTATGCATGTATACACTTGATCCTTTTATTCTATGTTTGTGAAAGAGCCTCATCATATAGGCTTAAAGACTTGAGGCCACGAGTTGAATCAAAGCCTCTATTATGATGCACATATTGCTTTGCGCCCGAGTTACCTGGAGTAAAATTGACTTCTCTTTCTGTTCACTCTCCTCTGCCCTGCCGTGTTTGTTTTTGATACCGCTGTTATTTCTTCTTTCTCTACCTAACAATTACAGAAGCTCTGAGTGCTGCCCCTGTGACCAAACGGGTCTCGGTCCTCAAACTGAAAAGTATAGAGGCAAGTCACTTCACTGCTCGCCTCAATTTGACGTTGAGGGTCTTGAGAGAAACAGACAGCGGTGGCTAGTGGCTTACTCCAGGGGCCGTTACTTGTTTAGCATTTAGATTGGCTTGATAAACCGCTAGTTATCCAGTATGGGTGTGTGAACCCTCTGCGTTTATATGTGTGCAAGCCTCTATTATGTCTTCTGTTTGTGTCTGCGTGGCTTCATGGGTGTCTGGCTCCACATGTGTGCCTGCGGGTGATGAGGCGTGCCTAACAGCCCTCAGTGTACGCCGTGGGCCAAGGTTTGCCAATGAGACTTTGCGAAGCGCTGAACCGGGGTCACTCAAAGTTGCACATAAATTATTTAAAGGGAACCCCGCGACTGACATTACTGTACTGTACAGGAAATTCCACCACAGGCCCCTCCCACCGCATCACTCTTCGGATGGAAGTCAAATATTATCCCAGTGTTCATCTGGATTTGTCATCTTTTTGGGGGTGCGATATTAGCGACAGTGTTTGAATTTGATTTGGCTGTAAGATCTGAGGATAAACAGACTTGAGCCATGTGCGGTTCAATAATGGATGCGGGATTTGGGCGAGTGAAAAAGCCAGACCATGTTTGAGGAAGTGGGGTCTGGAAAGGTTAATGGCATTCTAAGTCCAACCACTGCTTTTTAGATTATAGTTTTTATCATGTAATCCAATTATTCAAATGACAGTGCCTTGACGTTTGACATGAAATAACTTCTAAATAAGTTTCTCAATTTGCAAAATAGTTGATAAATAACTTAGGCTGTTAAGGGCGACCTTTGGCAATGGCAGAGATTATGCAAGCTCTACAAAGATCCTTAATATGCCTTGATTCTTTTGGAGATTTAAAAACGATTAATTCCACACCCAGCGGTACTCATCAATTTTTGTTCTTAATTTCGAACAACACTTCTGGGCAAGATTTCCGAAATGCTGACTCTTGTGTGGCAATTTCCCCTTGCTCTTGTTTGTTTTGCCGCGCACAGCTCACCCATGCATGTGTTGACTAGCACTTCACTCACCTCTGTTTTACCCCGAGTTCAGCCAGAGTTCAGCGTCCTCCCCTCCACTTGTTGTGTGCGTGTGTGTGTGCGTGTGCATGTTTGAATCCCTGCCTCCAGTCTCCCCAAAAGCCACTTACAAAATTACGACCGTGTGCCCGGAGAGAGACGATGGCTGTGTGTGCTTACAGTGTGCGGCGCATGCGACCAACACCGTCAGTCGGCTACAACTCCCTGCCCTTGAGCTCCCATTGTGACATTACGGTTTCAGCTCTATTTCCCACCATTACACCCTTGAAAGATGTGTGGTGTCGGACCAAACCGCATTACCTCCTCGACTGCTTTTAACCAGCTGACTAAAAAAAAAAAAAAAAAAAGAGAAGCCTGGTGTGTTTTGCCGCCGGGTAAAACTCGCAAGGCTTCCAGCGAGAGAAAAAGTCATCGTAATGGATTGCAGTTTGTATGCTTGTGTTTATTAGGTCTAAATAATTCAGCGGAGAGGTGAGGAATGCACCTGTTGTTTTGCACGGGGAGATAGGCAGTGCGTCCTGACAGGATGGAGAGTCAAAGTGGATTTGACAGGCCCGTCCCAGACACTGACGCTACAAATGGCTGCCTGCATGGAAATATCTTCATCATTCTAAACAAATAGTCTGTCAGTCAGCGCCTCCAAAAGTGCGCTTGACAGAGTGCCATCTCTCCTCTCTTCACTTCCTGCTGATGTCATCGCTTCTTTTGTTTCTATTTTAATTCCGTACCCTTCCTCCTCGGTGGGAGTCGAGCATTGGCTGCGCTGTGAATGCGCGCGAGTGGAAGTCGTAAATGGGGCTGGCGCGTGGCCTTTGTTTGAAATATGAAACCGCTCTCAGCTGTGTAATATTACAGCAATAGAGCAGCAATCAGGCTTTAATTGAATCTGGGTTATGACTTTTTCTGTGTTCTTACTCAGCTCACTGTCTCTCCCGTTCCTCGGCTCTGTCTTCCCCTTCCTTCTTTTCGCTGTTCCCTCAATGACTCCCTCTCCACAGTGTATCCCTAACTAACCTATTTTATTCTGGGAGCTGCGTGTCCTTTCCTTTTACAGTTGTACTTTGCACGGGGAAGTGAGGCGGTATAAATGAGGTCACAAACAAAAGCTGCTATTTTTGAATGTGATCGGTTGTGTAGTGAATGCAATTTAGTCTGAAATGGTCCGAAGGTGCGGTGTTATGCACTTCATATAGAGCAGTGTTTCTCAAACTGCGGTGTGTCCTGTGAACCACTGGTGATGCTTAGCTTTTTTCTGATGGCACTCGGAGTCCTCTGCCAGTTTAGGTTCAGTATGTCTGTATGTTTTTGTCTGTTTTATACCTGTTTAGTCTGTATTTAGTGTGAGGCATAGCAGGACTACATTTCACACAGATTTAAATATAAAATGCTGGTACTAGGGCTGAAACAACTCATCGCTTATTGAAATAGTTTACCTCTGATTGTTCCAAATATGAGATAAATCTCGGACCATAATCTAATCAGAGCAGAAAGAGGACTCTCTCCCTCTCTCACATTTACAATCCCAGACTGAATTTTAGAGGTTCTTAGCTTTCAAATGAGGAATGACACGTGACACTTGTACTAAGAGCATCCTACAGACATTACTTTTAAGTTAACTTTTTCAAGACGTCCTCAATCGGCGTCACTTTAGCTTCATGTGGCAAAAGGTTTTTAAAAAATACACTTTCCATGCCCCTTTTGCAGGCAACTGATAAATCAATTAATTGTAAAAATAATCAGACGATTAATCAATTACCTAAATAATCATTGGTGACAGTCCTAGCTGGTACACAGTAGTATAGGCCAGTGGTTCCCAACTTTTTTTGTCTCACGTACTCCATGGGCCTTTCATTTATACACCGAGTACACCCTGCTTATATGGTTTTGTTGATTAGTTAGTGAATAACAAAAACTCCAATTTTTCAGGTAAAAGACAGTTAAATACTGGGTCCCCGTACCCCTGGTTGGGAAACACTGGTAAAGGCCACTGTGTCCTATATGTTTAAATGCCAGGGTTAGTCTTAAATGAGGCATCAACTCGGTGCCTATAGACTGCCTCCAACTCTTCCATCCTTGTTTTGTTGACTGTGTCGAGGTAGGCATGAAGAAGGCACGTCTCATTAAAAGGCTATGGTGAAATGTCACCCTAACTACCCTTGAATAGGCGATGCTGGCTTTTCAATGGAGGGAAGTAATGCCCATGTGTGCCATTGAATCTAAACTGTTTAATTTCCTGCAGAATGCATGTGCTCCATGTGCAGCCTGAGCTAACAAGAATAACAAAAGGTTAGGAGAATCCATCTATAACATTAGCTCAGGACACCCGGGGTCAGCTGCTAACATCAGATTTAGCCGCGCAGGGTTTAATATATTCAGCGCCATCCCGTACAAGCATAGTAATAGCACTTACTATGTGAGTAAGTGTGCGGCTGCTCCTCCTCCGTGAAATGGGAGACTATCTATCCAGCCTGACCTTTTCCTTAATTGCTTGGTTCGAGTTCTGTCTCTGCTCATTTTAGGAACAGCAGTCGCCCTGAAATGACTGCTGACTCCCAATTGTCTCCGATGGGGAGGGGAAAAGCATTTCTACCTGTCCTAGTGACACAGCTGCACTTTTTTATTTTTTTTATTTTTTACAATTAGAGCAGAGGTGCAAAGACAGTGGAAAGATTTGACTGTTATCTCCAAGGAAACCAGGTGATTTGTCCTTCACTGTCACCAAGGTCATGTAGTAGGAGTAAACCACACACGGAGAGCAAAGTCCCCACTCGAATGTGTCATCCTTATACTGTACCACATAAAATAATTCTGTATGGCACTGCGAAGCCTTGGATGCTTGTTATTCATATACAGGTATGGTGGTCTGCCTAATTAATAGCATAACCTTAAATCCAACAGTACTGTAACATGCATTTCTGATTTCATAAGAGTGCAAAAAAGCCATATGAGCTGAAAAACATTATCAGCCCAGCTCTCTTTGGCCATTAAATGCCTGTATTTAAACCGGTATTTTGGAAATCTCAAGTCAAAATCCAGGTCATCTTGTAGTAGCAGTCAGAGCAGCAGTCGGTACCCCAACAGATACCGTTGTTTTAAAAGGTGCCTCAAGGTGAATGTACTGTACAAGAACAAGAATAACTCAGCCAGTGTTTTTTTTCTGACTGTTGCTCCGAGTGAAAGCCATAAACTCCACAAATAGCTGTGATTTCCACGAGGCAAATGCTCCACTGCTTTTAAAGTGTAGACATGCTGTGCCGCTTTAACTTCAGGGCCAAATCAGACACAGAGCTTAGCGAGGAGTTTATCTGCTGCTATCGCCTGATTAGTGCAGACGTTTGTTTAACAGCATTGTAATGCAAAAATAACAGGTGGGCTTACTGTGTAATAAAGTGAGCCGCCGATAAACCGCTGGTGATTAAGAATGCACAGTCTTTTCATTATTCAGTTTAGTGAAATATTTGGGTTGGAGTTCTGCTGAATCGGGCGTTTTATGCAGAGAAATTAGGGGTAATTGCTCAGAGGAGTGTGTGTGCATACGTAAAAGTTTTCTGTCTTCACACCAGACGATGAAATCTACTGAATAACAGGCCCCACTGTGGTCAGAACGATCAGTCAATATTAAAGTTTGTCCCATCTTTGTTCATTAATCTTCTTCGATACACTTTCTTTCCAGTAAGGAAGTAGAGGAGGTACAACTTTCCACTTTTCTGCCTCAGACCACACAGCAGCCAGTCCCTAATCAACTTGCTCTTTATTAAGCTCATTAACTGCACCTACAGCACAGTATACTGCGCCAAGCTGTTAAAACTAATTCAGCGTCCCGGCACTAAGGTACCAGCAATTAGATGGGTTAAATACACAGCTACTGTGAGATCCCAATGGACTGACGTAGGCTTGGGCTGTTGGACTGGGCAAACAGAAAGCATCACCTTATAAATGATGCATGTTGATGTGAAAGACAAAAAAAAACCCTTAATGTTGTTTTAACTGATGAAATTGATTAAACTAATTAACTCATCACAAATTAAGTGATCATGTAAACTTTATGGTAAGACTATATCTCAGAGAATGAGTGGTGCGACTCACCGGAGCGCTGTCCATGGTACCAGGAACGTACCAGGAGTGTGCACTAACTACTAACTACTATTACTAATTACATGAACTTGTGTTCAGCTACTCTGGATAAGTTGTATTTTTACTTCATTTGACGGATTATAAATTGCAAAAATATAAATTGAAAAGGATATCTAAGTATTATGGCTGGAATCCCAAACATGGTGTTAGACTACAAAGCATTGCCTGGTGCATATTGTCAGTACTGTGGGTCATCGGCCCAAATGAGCATTTGGTTATGTGCTTACTCACCTGCTCCGCTATCTCCCCTGTGCTTCCTCTGTCTGCCTGACAGTCTAATTGTCATGTGGGTAGCCTCTGCCGCATGGATTTAGTGTCGCGCTTGCCTTAATTTAATTGAAAAGCTGCAGAAAGGAAGAAGGCGGGAGGGGATGAAAAACAGATAAATAAAAAGTGGAACCAATCTTGGCCGGGTGCGCTGGGCGGTAAAATGGTTGTGCGCAGTGAATAATGCATGGGGGAGATGGATAGGTCTGAGATGTTTGGAGCTCAGGACTGCCCGTGCTTCATTACCGAGGTGTTTGTATGCTGATGTTGTGATGCCGCCTTTTCACTCTCTACAGCTACTGCCTCTATAAGCTATCTCATATTTTGTCACTCATTCTCTTTTGGAGCCATTGTTCCCTTGCCTGTTTGTCGTACATTTTAATGCATCAGACTTTGACACATCTTATCTATCTGTGTCTGCAGCGGTCGTGAATGTGGGTTGGAATACCAAAGCACAAAAAAAGAAATATTAAGGCCTATATACTTAGACATTAGTTTCTCTCTTTTAGTATTAGCAACAACTTGGCAAGAAACAAATTACTGTATCAGAAATACAATTGCACCACTGTTAACCAAGAAATTAATTGCAAATGCTAATTTAAACTGTAATTAAAAATATCATGCTATTTTATCTGTAAAAAGAGCCACATAAAGCTGCGGGTTGAAATAACATAAAAATATTCCAGCTCATTAAATTTTACCAGCCACTATTTTTCTCCTTTCTCTTTGTTTTCGCTTCAACTGTTTCTTGTTTTGGTTTGCCCCAAGGCCCCCATACAAAACCTCGTCCACCCAGAGCCAAGAAAATGAAACAATGATTCTGCCTAGTATTGACTTTGTGTTTTCAGTCTATAATTGTTGCCATAAAGCATAATTAAACCCCATTGCTCATTTCTTCATCCTGCCTCAATTTCTTTGCTTCACCCCCTTTTTGTCTTCTCATGTTGGAAAGTAATTACATTTGAGAGGCGCTCCTGATCCACTGATGAGAGCCAATTTGGAGCGTCAATATAATGGAGATGGAATATATAAAAGAAACAGTTGTGCCTGGACCTTTGGAGAACTTCCAACACTGTTACCAATTTTGGAGTACGTAAGTGTAACTGTGTTTTCAGCCATGTGGGATAGTTGTTGAGATTTCCCTTTTGTATTACTTGACAGCAACATGGAGTCATAGTGACTCCGGGTGCAAGGTAATGACAGAAAAACATCATGTGATCTGAACTGGAGGTACAACATCAGAATCTGCACCAGCCTTTATTTGCATAGTGCGCTCTGGAATTCTTCCTTTCATCTCAGCAAAAAAGAAAAAACTCTTCTAAACCAGCTCCGTCTGACACTATCGTGCCCCACAACAGTTTGACTCTGTACAGACCTCAGGAGAGGAAGTGTTGTGTGTAGTTTACTTTGTTGTATTAGACGGAGCAGGATACCCGTGCATTTTTGTGGATATACACACATGGCATGCCCCAGATCTGAATTAATCTAAATAAATTATAATTTGATACTTGTACTGTATTCCCATGGTTCACCTGTAATGATGCCTTTAAGAAGAGATTTTTAAGGACCAGGGGTTGGTTTATTAAACACATTTTTTCTTCTGCAACTCATGTCAAATTGCGTCTTGGCCAGGCTAACAACAGATTCACACACAAGTCCAACATGAGCTTGAGGCAAGAAGAGGGTACGAACTGTTATTGCCATTTCCCACCTCTGGAGAAAGCTTCCTTTTAAATCTTTTGTTTTGCTGTGAGCCCCCAAAAAATGTGTGGTAAGAGTCGGTTTTGCAAAGTAAAGTATTGTTAGATAGTCATGTATTGTACATATTTCTTTTTCCCAATTTGATGATTTATCTAAGTGATGCATATTTATTCTAGAGATGTACACAGACACGGGAGGCACAGTGAGTGAAGTGTCTTGCCCAAGGACACAACGACAAAGGGTTCGAACCCCCGACCTTCCACGAATGAGACGATCCATGTTACCGCCCCATTAATGCATTGCAAATATCTAGTAATTTTGTAACAGTATTTCTCAAACTAAAATACAAACACAGAGCCCCCCTTAGGTGTGACCGAGGTGTGTATTCAGCGCAGGCTAGCGGACGCACTGCCAGGCTAGTTGTGTAGCAGGGTCTTTAAAGCTGGTGGTAGAGCTGGTCGCCTCACGATCGGAAGGTCGGGAGTTCAAATCCCAGCTCTCGCTTGTGCACCGTGTCGCTGTACAGTAAGGAAAACGAGAGGATAGGGCTCAATGTGCCGTACTTCCCCCCGCACAATAGCTCCTATAGCAGCCTTGCTTATGCTGTAGGTTCAGGACTGAACCCAGCTGACCTGACTAAAAGCCTTTTCCAAAAGAAACGTTTTGAGCCTTGGCAAACACAGCATGAACCGGAACCGGAGACTGCTCGGAGCTGAGACACCTCCTCCAGCTCTGTGTCTCTCCAGGCGCTGCCGCCTCTTGCTGTAAGTGACTGTGGGAGCTCAATGTGCCGTACTTCCCCCAGCACAACAGCTCCCACAGCAGCCCTGCTTATGCTGTAGGTTCAGTACTCAGCCTAGCTGACCTGACGTTTTGAGCCTAGTCTTAAAAATGGGGACTGTGTCTGCTTTTTTAACATGAGACGGAAGTTGATTCCATAGAAAAGGAGCCTGAAGCTAAAGGCTCTTTTTCCTATTGTGGTTTTAAAGACGCGTGGAATCACCAGTAGTTCTGCGTTTTGGGAGCGAAGTGCTCTGGTCGGCTGATATGGCACAATCATTTCTTGGAGATAGATCGGAGCCATCCCTTTTATAGCCTTATATGTGAGGAGGAGGATTCTAAATTTAATTCTAAACTCAATGGGAAGCCAGTGGAGAGACTTCAACACTGGAGTTACCCGTTAATATTCTGTGTTTTGAACGAGTTGAAAGCCTCTAAGAGAGCTTTTGGGACATCCTGCCTGGAGGGAGTTGCAGTAGTCCAGCTTTGATGAAACAAACGAGTGAATAAGTGTTTCCGCGTTACTTTTAAGCAAGACTCTTCATACTTTTGCAATGTTACGCAAATGAAAGAAAGCTATTCAATGTGGCGCCCTCGAAGCACATCACGTTACCAGCGTTCGTATAGGAAGCGGCGGCACTGGAAATAACAATCAAATGGCGCGTTGTGATAAAATGGCCAGATGAAATGTCCAGATTGTAGCTTTTTGATCGTCATTTCTTTTAGTTCTGTTCATCACAGAGCTCCCAAAATCACACATAAGATGTGTTTAGTTAGTGTCTAGTTTCGTAAAAAAAACGCAATATTATGTTTCTGGCACTCAGTGTGTTAAGACAAGTACATGAAGGTCAGAATGACTTTGAATTAAGTTTAAAGAACAAGGAACTTCTGTGCTTCCCCACACTTTCTTCAGCAAATATAGGCGACAACTAGTTTTTTTACAAGACCAGCTCCGATTTCTGATACCATCATCGGATTGGTGCATCCCTAATTTATTCCTGCAGATATCCTATTTTCACCCATCATTTTTCATTTAGCCGGCTGTAATGAACTGTGCACCCTTCACCTTGATGATTGTTTGTCAGAAAGAGACAGACAGAGAGAGAGGCTGTACGTTTTCTGTCGTTTACTCCCGGCGTATTAGCAACAGTGGCTTCAGCAGTCTGATTATCACGCCTCATTGGTGGCACGCACACACACACGCGCACACACACACACACACACGCACGCACGCATGCACACACACACACACACACACACACACACACACACACACACACACACGCACACACACACACACGCACACACACACACACACAGACACGCACACACACAGAGACACACACGCACACATGCACGCACACACACACAGACACAGGAAGGACACATTAAGTAAAAGGAACAGTCTAATGATTGATTGATTGATTGATTGATTAATTTGTGCTATTAAGGGCGAATAATACGGAGCCTTTTACAATGGACAGAGGTAGTCTGACAATACTTGACGACAAACAACAAGTATTCAGAGGACTCAAGGACGTATAAGGAATGTGCCAGTATGTTTGTTGTGTGTACGCTTTTATGCTGCATTTTTGGATATTCTTTGCTTGGTCAGTTCATTTAAATGTTATGTTTAGATCTTCACTTAAATGTTCTGACAGCAGTTTATACTTGTGCGTTTTAGATGTGGTTGCCTTGATTTTGTAGTTGAAAGCATTGCACAAGGCACAATAAGCCTTCGTTTTCTTTTCAGTCAAGAAGCGGGCATGTACTGTATGAGTTGCCATGAGCGACAAGCTGTCTTTGAAAAGCAGAGTCATTAAAATATGACTTTGGTGGACCATTTAGAATGGGACCCAGAGGGCCACTTCATTACTGGACTCAAGAAGCTCGGGTAAATATTGTGAATTTTCATAAACATAAAATTAATCCATTGCATACATCAAACATGAGATGAGACAGGAGTTCGAAGAGTCAGAATGTGCCGCAGAAAATCCCTTTCCCCTTTGGGTTTGACATCCGTCTAATAAAAACAGAGAAGCACTCGCACTCTCGTAGCGGCCTATACCCAGTGAATTTGATGCTAGGGGCTGCATAAGTATGAATTAGAGGCGACAATGGCGTGCAGTGTGGAGCCTGGTGCATCCTATTTTCATCACTTACCTTGGGCTAAATGGATTTAGAACACTGCTGGATGGCTCACCTTTCTCACCGGTTTGCCTACTTAAATGTGAAAAATTGTACATTTTCCCAACGCGCGCTCCCCACCTCTGTTCTCTCACTCACCCCGGATTCAATATCAGCCAGTATTTACTCACTCTGAAAGCTTGCGCACTCATGCACTCAAAACTGTTGCTGTGCATGGCAAGTGCATCGAGCAAATCGCAACATCAGTGGCCAAGGAAGTCCGTTATGAAAGAAGGAGCTGAAAACTCACTCGTCTTATGCATGTTAGGATAAAGGTAGGCTGATGTGCAAATTGTACAGTCGCATAATTCAGTGATTCTCATCTCGTGGATCTGGACTCAAATGTGGGCTGCGGAATCAGTTTTAATTAGTCGCAAGCCTTTATCTACTACACTGCAACATTTGAAGAAGTTTTTACACTTAAATTAAGAAAAAAAAACATCTATTACAGTGAAAAAAAGGCACCATACCTGACCAAAGCTCATTCTTAACTTTTCTAACACATTTCTGAAATCGTGTTTCTTCTTAGAGATGAGTTTATAAGATCATTTCATAACTGGCGGGGTCACTTTTTAGGGTCATAGTCACAGAAATGCAAGAAAACTAGCCTGCAAATTGACAATACATGCTTTATATTTAGATACCAAGTTTGCAATATACCAAAAATGTAAAAAAATGAATGTCTTTCCACTACTAGGAAAAAAAATTATTGTCCTTTTAAAATAAGATTATTGTAATTTTTAAGTGTAAAAGTTGCCCCAATGGCAGATTTGGTCAAACTTATTTTTTTTAATCATCTTTCCAGAGTCTGTCAGTTATTTTGTTTTATTTAAGCTTTATAGGATTATTTAATGCTTTATTATTTAACGCTTTTAAAACGTTATTATAATTCATACTAAATTCAATTCTTATTTGGGTCGCGGCTTGGTGTTATATATCGATGGTGGGTCCCACATAGGGCAGGGAGATACTGTATGACCTAAAATCAATATAAGAAAGAAATATCACGATAACGATATATTTGACAATATAATTGGGATAAAATATTTTAAAATCCCAGCTTTACGCCTATTGGAATTTATTATTTTTTTCCTTTAGCGCCATGCTCATTTCCTTGCGAAGTTTACCTGTTGATTTACTGCCATGTTGTTCTGCTAAAATTCCTCTTGAAAGACAATGGGCTATGACTCATTTGGCGTGCCTCATATTACTGACAGAATTCCTATTCTGCTCTTGTCCTCTTCGTCTCCCTTGTCCTCCTCGTCTCCCTCAGCTTGAGTCCCCCCCCCCCCCCCCCCCCCCCCCCCCCCCCCCTTCTCCCC
>OMNZ01008675.1:8106-19713 GCA_900303255.1 Lesueurigobius sanzi | reverse complement strand
TTGTTGTTGTTTTTTTTTTATTGTTATAGCATCAAACCAATAAGAACAATCGGTTCGTGTGATGCCTCTTGATATGGAGTATACATAATTGTAGAGTTAACACTACTCTTCAATCAAGCAATCATTCATTTTTGTATAGTGCAATATATCACAACAAGAGCCGCCTCACAGGGCTAGCAGACATCAGGACAGTGAAACAAGGAGCATATCAAAAAATACCCAAACAAACAAGCCAAAGACATCCCTCTTTATTCATGGCAAGGAATGTCCAAGCCTTACAGTGGTAGTCTCTTTGCAAAATAAGTAGAGAAAGAACTTTTTAAACAACCCCCTCCCACCCTCCCCTCCTGATTGGACTCATACAAATAATAGAAGTGCTGTTAGATTAATAGTTGTTGAATAGAATATTGCACATCCAAAAGATTTAAAGTTACACTGTTTAGTATTTATAAACTCAGTCTGTAGCCGGATGCAACAAAGACAGAAAGTTATTGAAAGTGTTATTCGATACGGCATGTCGGCATGGTTTGGTAATCTGACTGTAAAAATTAAATCTGAACTGGGTAGACTGGTGCGCACTGCACACAAAGTGATGGGAGTAAAAGAATATCCACCATCGCAGCAGATATTTGAGGAGACTGTCATGAAACAGGTAAGAACAAGTCTTTCTGATGTGCTGCACTCCCAGTATGAGCTGCTCCCATCTGGACGCCGCTACAGGGGGCCAGTTAAAAACAAAAAGCCATACCTGAACATATATAAGAACTCATCAGAACTATATCAGTGAATCTGCTAAACTCAGGCCAAAGAGCAGAGGCTAATGAGTGATCTGTTTTGTATGGAGCTGGATGAATCTTGTCATAATATGTGTTTGTATGTGGCAGCCTGTATGTCCAAGACAAATTTCTCCTTGGGGACAAATAAAAGAAATCTTGATCTTGAATCTATTTGGATATCAACCTTCTCATGTTGCAAAATCCTTTTTAAAACAATTACTGAGTCACAAGGACAGAAATAACTGTATTTTATAGAACTGCTTTGTATTTGTAAAAAGTCCACAGGGCTATGGGATGCCCAAAAGGGCACCTGGGTTGTTGTTCTTGTTCTAGGCCGTGAAACAGGTCTGTCCTGCTGTGGCCCTGGTTTACAGCTTTTAGAGTCCGTTGATTGTTGTGACCAATAAAAATGAAGGTTAATTAATATTCTGCAGATAACATCAAGTTCTTTTGTGTGATATTTCTAAATATTATAGTGATTCATAGTCGGGCTGCACAATATTTCACAAAAAATATTGTATCACAATATTAGCCACAATATATTGCAAACCCTCCAAAGTTTTCCATCTGACTGAGATTGGCCAATCCATTGAATGTGGAAAGTTCAGCTCATGATTTTGCTCTGATTTAAGTTTCTTTGAAGTCTTGCTTTGGCACAATTGGCTGAAAAACAAAACTGAACGGAACGGTTTGGTAAATAATAATATCGTTATGGCTCTTTGCACACAAAAATCGGGTTTTTTCTGGCACAGCCCTAATCGCTGTGTTCACAACAACTGCAGCTTTGAAAGCTTATTCCACACGGACCATAGGGAGCAGTGTTCTCCACAGCGAGGCATCTGTCCTGCTGACGCTCTCCTTTTGCTCATCGATAATATTGTCTGCGCTAACTGCTGCACATTGTTTAGTTCTAGGTGGGATTAGGCTCTGTGTGCGCTGGGGGAGGGAGGGGGGGAGGAAGGGGGCATTTAGTGTGATATGGGCCACTGACTGCTTTTCCATAGCTCAGGAGCAATAATGAGATTTTTTCCTTCAGAATATCAGTGCCGCCATTCAGTGCACTGATTGTGTTTATGAAATTGTGCATACATCTCTCAATGCCGGAGCAAGGCGAGGGGGAAAGCTATTTTCAAAACATTAGCAAATTGTTTTCTGTGTTATTGTGCATTGTGAGATTGATAAGCGTATGTGTGGTCCGCGCCGCCACAGACACGTGCCACGACAAATGTAAGCCATATCATTGTTTCCTTCTCTTTGCGGCCATCGCACTGTTAACGACACGGATTCAAGTCGATGTTTCTCTTATCTCCTCTTTCTGTAATATTTGCTGTGAGCGGCACAGCGTTGTTTATTCCCCCGACTCAATAAAAGTGCTTTAAAAATGTGTCTTTTGTGTAAGCCTATACAGCACATTTGGTTTTCACGGTTGTTTACACGTCTCACGCAGCGTGGTATAAAATATGACCTTGAGTGCGACCTTGCTTTGATCAAATTTTTCTCTCCAATTTCACTTTGGGAGCTTTTTCTCACATGCAGATATTGTGACAAATTACCTGATATCTTGCACAAATCACCCTTTATCTGACGACAACCTCTCCTAGCCGTGGTGTGTTGAGTGATACAGAATAATTTTGTCCTACTCAGGTGTGACAGGTCACACTTTTCATTAATGTTGCTTTGGGAAAATACATTTCCATCACATTAAAAAAGGATGTGTTTTCTTACACTGAAGTGGGGCAGGCGAGTGTTGTGACCCCTGACTGTTTCTCCACTGCTGTGTAAATGCCAGCGCAGCGTAGGCGCATTAATGATGAAGTGATCCGCACGTGATTACTTTTTAAAGGTAAAAATAATCTTTAGAGGGAGCTAATTACTTTACACTTCTATTTCCTGTGGTTCTGTCTTCATGGCCAAAGCTTTGAAATTGAAATGTGAACTCTATTAGTCCATTCAATTTGGACCAACAAAACAAAGAGAAGTTCACCTTCTTTCCATTATTTATCATGTTCCCTTTTGTTTCTGGCCGTGCAGTTACAGTCGGACAACAGATAAGTAAAATTATGTACCAATGCAACCAGTATTTTAGCGATTAAAATAATAAAATAATATGTATTCCGCTTCAAAGCTATTAGACAATAAATCAAATTTTAATACAAATAAGTTGTTTTTTCTTATTCCATTGGCAGAATATATACTTGACGAGTCAATATTACTCCAATTGAGATCAAATATACTTCATTCCAGCAATTTGAACTGATCAAGATATCACTATTTGCAGAGTACAACACGTCTTTTAATGAAATATAGCACTATTTCAGCACTCATTGCTTTAGAAAGTTGTCCATCTGTGGACGGGGAGTGGTAGCTCTGGCTGTCGAGGGTCCGGTGGACTGCGAACTCGGGATTGAACAACAGCCGTCGCTGTAGTGGGGCCTGGCGGCGGTGGCCTCTGCAGCTCTGGCTGGACACAGCTATGCGACTCGTCGGCCTAAGAACCATCTGGCCCATCCGTCCATAGGAGTTGGATCCCTTCCTTAATGTGGTTCTCCTCGAGGTTTCTCCGTTGTGTCCCATGAGTTTTTCCTTGCCGCGGGGGATGGTCTCGGGGGATGGTCTCGGGGGATGGTCTCGGGGGATGGTCTCGGGGGATGGTCTCGGGGGATGGTCTCGGGGGATGGTCTAAGGATTCATTGACATTTCATTGTTTGATGTTTGATATTGACTTGTTTTGTGTTTGTACCGACCTTTGAGGTGACTCCTGTTGTGATATTGGGCGTTTCAAAAACTGATTGATTGATTAATTGATTGATTGACAAAGTTGCATTTTTCCTTTACTCCCCACTACTCCGATGTCCTCTTCAATCCTTTGCCTAATGCAATAGTCCAGTAGTGTACATTTCAATTTCAAATCCCAGTGCAGCCACGGATGCCTTGGGGCTGACTGACGGAAACACGGCTGCTAGTCCGGGCCAAGAGCCTCTCCGATCTCCACAATCTGACACTGACGCACCACATTCAAACAAGGTTAAGTGTCTTGTGCAAGGACACGAAGGACCACCAACCCTCCAAGTATGACACACCTCAACACAACCAACCATTTGTAAATGTGTTGTGTCCTCCAGTTTCCCCTGAGTCTTAACATTCTGAACATTGGGCATACTTGTGAACATGAAAACATAGATTAATTTCTAACTTTGCATGTTTATAATAACCAACTGTGTTATACAGTGTGTGCATGCAATGACTTCAACTTGCAATGTGAGTTCATTTAATTGCCAACAGCACTGACTGACTCAAGCACAGACAAACACAGGACTTGTTCAAGAAAGCCATCTATAGCCAACACTTAAGGGGAGGTACACGCAAATCTATTTTTTGGGTTTTACAGGAAACACAGAATGACATGACTTTTTCCCTTATATTTATGTCAGTAATATACAGCAAAAGCTTAAAATCGATATCACTCAATGTTAAATGTCTACCTATTCACCCAGTGCAAAGTTTAGCCTGCAACATCTTGAAAAATGCCCAGAAGAAACGGAGTTGTGACCTTGCAGTCGGGTAGCAACCTACATTTAATACTAAACTGACTATTGACCATTTCACAGCAAACAGATTATCTCCTACATAGGGAGGTCTGTAGATTATATCCCCGCAAGACAATTCAGAGCAGTGCTGTTGCTTTTGAACCATTAAAGTCATCTGTAATGATCCTATCAGCACACACAGCGTATCCCCTCTTGGCATTCAGTGTGTCTTTGTCCTCTGGTAATAATGGCCGTTCCTACCTGCCGCTTCAGTCTGTTGCTCACTAGTTTGCTCTAAGGCCTGTATTGATTTTGGGGCCTCGAATCTATGAGGACAATGATGATGAACAATGAACAGGCAGCTGCATCCTCTGTGATCTGGGTCAGCCTTTTTGTATATGTGGAAGCCTCATCTGGTGGAGGCCAGCGGCGAAACGAGCAGCTACAATGGTGCGGCTTATCTGCGATAGTGGTATGTGCGGTATTTACGGATACTTATTATAACCCTCTTCCTTAAAAAAAAAAGAAAAGTTAGCTGTATAGTTTGAACACCTAATAAGGTAAACAATAGAAAAACATTTTAATGAAGTCTTTGCCTCGGTGAAGATAGCTCTTTGTTGATGCCATTTGGACCTCGTCAAAAACAGCCTGGAGCAGTTTCACGTTCAGCGCGGTTGTTGGCGTTTGGCAACAGACTATTTGCCATTCCCAGAAGGTCATTTGGTTAATACACATTTGAGTTTTCATGGACTCTTAACTAGTTTTTAATCAGCAATTATGAGTGAATTGGATGGCTGTGCGGTGCTCGACTCTGCCAGCAGGAGAGTGCCCATCAATGTCACGTCAATTTCCATGGCAAAGGCTACATTAGGCCCAGTCTGAGAGCCTGCACCTGAGAGTCTCATCTGCACAGCCACAGCAGCTGCACATCAACTATTGACTCTATTACACTGCTCTGTCAAAAAAATGATACGCTTCACAAGAGGAGCAGCCATTACATGGCTGTGTGGGGAGATCGTTTAGTGACGCACAGAAAATTAAGGCCATATCCAACATTGCTCATTATTGCTCTTGAATCCCTACAATGCTGCGATCCTGGACGCCTCCCAAACTCTTACTCATCTTTTATGTTCAGACCATAAACACAGGATGATTTGACTGATGTATATGAATAGCTGTCAATCCCATTGATAACCCTACCTGTAATTAAACAATCTAATATGCCAGCATCTCTTAATTAGCATTAATAAGTGGTGAGGGGCCCAGAGGTTTCCTATGGGTCGCTGCAGCTCAGCATGAATATGCATGATATATGCAATCTATCCTTACAGCACAGTTACATTAGTCTTTATGACAAATCATTACATAAAACCCATATAAAAGACAGCTTGGAACTGTTTCCTGTCTCATCCCCTGATATCTTGGAATTGGTGGATTTGTGTGGCATGTACATGTTCAAAGTCATTGTTTAATTGGACTTGACAACATGTAGCTCCAATACTACTATAGCATTGTTTCCCAACCAGGGCGCCGTGAAACCTTAGGGTGCCGCAGGAAATTATCAAAGGTGCCATAGAAATGTCCCCTGATCGCTGTGCAGTGGTCAGGTAGAACGATTGCACGCTCTATATGTGGTATTGTGGAAAAAAAGCAAAGTAGCCCAGCATCATGCTGCCAATGAGACTCTCGGTTTATTGATGTATGATTATTGTGATATGATCTTCGTGTGTGTCTCTCTATTTCAGATTTCAGTGTTTGGTTCAACTAAGCAGGCACAGATGCCACATATACTTTTTTGTCACATTTTTGTAAAGTGGGGTGCCTTGTGATTTTTCTTTTGTAAAAAGGGTGCCTTGACTCAAAAAGGTTGGGAAACATTGTACTATAGTATAATGAAAATATAAGCTAGTAGTAGCCTAACAATATACAATTCGACTCAAATTAAAGGCAGAAATCTTGTGACGTGTTTAAATGTTCCAACCAAAACAGTCAGTGTTATCTTTTCTCAGCCTTCAGTCTGAGGTTCAGCAGCAGCCGACAGTGTGTGTGTGTGTGTGTGTGTGTGTGTGTGTGTGTGTGTGTGTGTGTGTGTGTGTGTGTGTGTGTGTGTGTGTGTGTGTGTGTGTGTGTGTGTGTGTGTGTGTGTGTGTGTGTGTGTGTGTGTGTGTGTGTGTGTGTGTGGGTGTGGGTGTGTGTGTGTGTGTGCGTGCGTGAGTGAGTGAGGGAGTGTGTGTGTGTGTGTGTGTGTGTGTGTGTGTGTGTGTGGGTGTGTGTGTGTGTGTGTGTATGTGTGTGTATGTGTATGTGTGTGCGTGTGCGTGTGTGTGTGTGTGTGTGTGTGTGTGTGTGTGTGTGTGTGTGTGTGTGTGTGTGTGTGTGTGTGTGTGTGTGTGTGTGTGTGTGTGTGTGTGTGTGTGTGTGTGTGTGTGCGGGTGTGTGTGTGTGTGTGTGTGTGTGTGTGTGTGTGTGTGTTTGACAGATCTGTTACACAAAGCCGGTAGCACACACAAACTGGTATAATCACTGAATGATAGTCATCACAGTGTCACTTTATTGCTGACTGATTAGATCTATTGTTATTATTTTAGCTGTTTTTTTATCTTTCAGATTTTAAATGTAGAAAAATCGGGTTAAATGTAAAGTGTTATTGTACAGTAGGCCTATTATTATCAGGAGGTGTGCCACAGAGTCTAGTGCCTGTGTGGTCTGTGGACAATCATATGCATTCTAGTTATAAAGGTTATAAAAACAATATTGTGATTAAACTGGTGGTTCTCATCAGTTTGGATAGAGCTGGTTTTTATTTTTTATCCCCAAAAGCCCAATGGAAAAATGAACGGGACATTCACTTTTGGACAGTTCAGCTGCATTGTTTGATTCTAAATAATAGTTGAAATTAAAAAGTCTTAATCTAGTTTTGTTGTTCTTTGTGCAGCACTTGGAAAATGTAATATCATGATACATAGAAACAGGACACACACCTGTAATTGCACTTTTTTCAAAACTTGATAAATCCATGACCCTGACCCAGTAATGACCAGAACTATCATACCGTCATGGATAGATACAGGTTATGCCTGTGATGTCATGACACAGCAAGAGCAGCACAATACGTGGCACGTTTGAATATTCATTGCTTTGCCACTCAATATGCAATGTTGAAGGTTCTATTTCTAATTAAAATGTGCCTAATCTCATTTAAATATCCACACAGAACGCACAGCATGAAGGCCTATGTGTTGCTGACCACTACAGCTACACTGTCCCTGTGTGTCAGCTGACATTTAGCTGACGTAATGGCCGCTCATTGTATTTGCTGCGCTGGTGCTTAAGGCCCACGAGCGTCTGATGCTGTGACTCTGTTAATGAGCACTTCATTAAAGGCGCGTGGACGGAAAGGTCAGTTGGTTAGGTGTCCCCCGTAACAAAAAAAACACGCGCATCAACACAGATCTGCAAAAATCACGCGGGTTAATGGCCGTGGCACCAAGACTCGACACAAAGGCCACGGGGGTTGGACAGGGCCTTTGGGACTTCCAGGGAGTAGACTACACCGCCACCAAACCGATCTGTGCGCGGGGCTCTTCCGTGGACCAATAACGTGCAAGGTCACAGGGCAGTCAACAGACTCGCTGGGGCCCGGGGCAAGAAGATGTCATTTGGGCCCCCCCCTCCCCAGGGACTCCACCATATAGCACCTGTCAACCAACATCGGACAAATAGTCTAATGATGCCATCTATTTATGCGCAATTTAAAAACTACAATAGTAAATGTACTTTATTGTCTCTGGGGGTTTCATTTTATAGAAATCAGATCTAATTTCCTTTGTTTTGTTGGATTTTATGATGTTTAAAACACATTCCGAACCATTTTCTTCTTGAGCGACATGGCTCGATGTGGTACCTTTTTCCATCACTGGTCCTTGCCACTAAACGCATATTCCAAAGGGTTAGGGGTAGCATTTTTAAAGTTATATACATTAACTAAGCCACAGCAGCAGTCCTCTGTCTGTGTAGCGCACCCATTACACAAAATGAGTGTTGAGTGGTGTGGAGTGGGCGCTGAAAAAGTGAGGTGGGAGCTGTATTGATCGCAGTCAGAATTATAGATTACTGTGTCTGAATGAGTGATGAAGCTGTCGTACTGTTGCTCTGTGCTGACAGGCCCCTGTGCATTACCAATTCTGATCCAACTACACGTGAACGCACCAATAAGAAACTGAGCGCAACAGATCTATGTAGTTTAGGTTGAACTAAATATGCTACAGTTTACTTACCGGTCCTGCCTGGGCTCAGACTTAAATGATTCTGATTTAGCTGGAGTGTAGTTTGTGGAGCGCTGGCTGAAGCCACTGAGGGGCAGCAGAAGAACACAGCTCAGCTCAGCTCGTTCTTCAAATGCACCACTCTCTCTATTAATCCTGTTGACTTATGAGTGACCTCCAATTGGTGCTTTGCAGCGAGGGAAACAGCTGTTTTGAGTAAATACTGAATAATATGGTTATTATGGGATGTGTAGCGTGTGAAGAAATAATATGCAACAACATACATGTGATTCGGTTTACTGAGAAACATTCAGATATCATGTGCATATAGCAAAAATACAACAGCACAGTGAAAACAAGTCATATAACAATTCAGTTTATTTTATTTATTTTCCAGACAGACACATCAATTTCTGGACCACAGTAGAGGATGGAAACCTTTCACAGACATTTTTTGTCAATATTATTATTTGAAAATACAAATATAAAATTAGACTTTCCACATTTGATATGTGAGAGACCCCCATCCATTATTATTATTATCATTATTATTCTTTTTTATCCTATATTTTACAACAGGGCTTGAGCAAGCCATATGATAACCTGAAAGATGCTTTCAGATGTCAGTCAAGTCTGTCTGTCTCTCGCCATAAAAAGTTGGTGAACATAAAAAACAGGGGCAAGTGTTAGGAATGAGCCTCAAGAGGTCTGCTCCCAACTCAACACACGCCACGGTGAAGCTAAGCATGATGGGAAAGCTGTGTCGTGTGTCACATACGGTTTACAGCTGAGGTCTCCAGTGTAGTATTGTCAAATGCATGAAATTGCAAATATATACCATATCTGTACACACATATATATTGCAACTGTTTTTGATGAGTGTGGGATGGTATGGTTTGGACTGAACAGGAAATCCACCTAATAACACATCTACTCTGAGTCGCTTTGGAAAGTGAACTTTGAACAACATCCTAAAGACTACAGCTCCAGTCACTTGTGGTCATGTGACAGTGTCCAGTATCTCCCAGAGATAAGGCCACAATGTCCGGCGTGACACTTTTAGCACCACTAAGGCTCGGTCAGGTAGAAATGCCCAGCGACAAACACCAGTTAAATCTCCAGTAAGGGACTTATTGTATTGACAATTTGGTCCAAAGCGACGCGTCTAACAAGTGGTTTTAAGGTGGACTTTCCCACAAATGAATGGGCTCTATAATGGTGTGGCCATTGCCTAGCACTTGCCTCAAGATTCAAGTTTAAATGGATACGGTAGTACACTACAAATGTCAACGCTTTCCAGGTTGACTTTTTTATCTTTTTCATGTTTCTTAAACCCAGACCCCTCCCCCTCTCCCCAGATGGCTAAGCTAGTCTACTAAGATGTGTAACATTCATCAGCTGTAAACTGCTGTCAGTTTGAGAGGAACTAAAATTACAGCAACAGAACCATGCCACCTTAAAGTCCTGCTACGAGCCGCAACACAGTGGACACTTTTGTGGAAAGCAGTACTTCGAACAATGCTCTAATATCGGACACACAAATACACAATGAGGAGCTCTGCAACTTGTGTGTGATTAGGTTTGCACTAATGTGGGGACATGCTTGAAAGGTATACAATAGCTTAAATATGCAGAGTTTGGCAGTGAAAGGACACAGTATCAGGTTAAGTTAAATTGTCCAGTGACTACTTTTGATGTTTATACAGAAGAAAGTAAAAGTATTTCAGTATGCATCACTTGTCTTGACCTATAGGATCTTACTGTAGAAGATGGCAATCATTATTTCTGCTTTGGAATGGAACATACGCTCCAAACATTCACTATATCTATGAAACCGTCATTTGGCATTTTTACTAAATGAGAATTATAAACAGGGACACTAATGCTGTTTATTAATGTGAGCAGATTGGATTTAAAGACACCATGTGGTGCAGTCAATTGAATAACTGATAGGAGACTGAATTAGCTTTAATTGAAATTGAAAGGCCAAACGATGGGCTGATGTGCCGCCGGAGTTTCCACACTATTTTTTGTGTACGGCGCTCGGTGTATAGTGGAGGTCTGACTCTGGGGAGCACTTGAGGGAAAATATCCAACTAATAATTTTTAATAGCGTTATGAGTGTGTTTTGCTGTAATTTCATAGTCGGGATTGATTTTAGCTCATGGCGGCGAGCGTGAAATCAACCTTGACTTAAATTTGCACACTGACTGGCGCAGCGGGTTTGCAAAAATGTATGGATGCCGGCGAGCTGCAGACTCGCCAGCGATATTAAAAGCACGTGTCCACTTTGCGTGTGTAGCATCAGGATTTAAGGTAGTATGGCACACCCCTTTTGGAAACATTCAAGGGTGGGGATCCAAATAATGCCTTGTGTACACTTCCACCTTTTTACAGCAAAAAAAGTTTTTTTCTTATATTGTTCATCCATGAGAGCTTTGGTTAGCTGTGACCACATGAGAAATCAAAAAACATACATCGGGAGTGGGAAAAAAAGAGGTTACAATGGACTATCCGGAAAAAAAAAAAAAAAAATGTCTGCAAATCTCATGATTCGAGAAAGGTCTATTATCTTGACTGGTCCTAAGTCCACTATTCACTACGAGTATTATATAATGAGTCCTATTTAACATCTACTTGTAATTACAGGAGATAGAAGAGGAGGAAGGGTTCGGGGGGGGGGGTGAGAGAGGGAGAGAGTGAGGAAGGAGGAGAGGTAGAGCGAGAGGGGGAGCAACATAGATCACTACACTGGTATCAAAGACAGCACTGAGTTTACAAGTTAACTGTGGCTTTTTTACACACTAATGAATACATGAGTGACCAACCAAAAGAAGAGGATATAGGAGAGTCTCGGGGGGATGTGGGACGGGGGAATGGAAGAGGAGAAGAAAGCAATGGATGCACAGTACATTTTAATAGTATTTTACAATTATTCATATATAAACCACAAAGTATCAATAAAACTTTGATTAAAACCAGCAGAGAAGCATCTTTCATCTTTTTTTTTTTTTTTTATAGTTTTTTTTCATGTTTTTC
>OMNZ01008624.1:2232-15225 GCA_900303255.1 Lesueurigobius sanzi | reverse complement strand
CTTGAAAAGGAGTGGGAAGAAGTATAACTTATTAAATCCCACCCCTGTAAGTGTAATGTAACCAATTAAATGTCTAGAGCCAATAGTGGAGTCATGATGAATATAAAGGCCACAGCCAACAGCACTACGGCCCCAGCCGAGCCCAAATGCAACAGGCCAGTAACACAACAACACACCAGAGCTGCACCAAAGTACAGAGCCAGTGACACCAGAACCCTGCCAGATGTTGACAGGTCACCACATTCACTCTGTTATATTCATTTAAAGAAGTGAACGGTTTGCCAAATTGGTCTTATAAACCTGCTTCTTGAAAAGCAATGTTATTATTTTTTCAAAAACTTTCATTTTGGTGTTTAGTTTTTGTTTTGCAGGTATTTTCAGCATTGTTTAAAATGATAGAAGTAAGATTTACTCTTTTCAGACAGATTTGCAACATTTGGTTCTGGCTATTGTGGTAACATACCATAACAACGTATGTGCAGAGATTGTAACATTTTCGGGTTGCAACCACCATCCAACCACCACACAGTTGTGGCCAAAGGTTTACCTTTTAATCTTTTGGCCATTTATGGTTGGCCATAGAAAATGAAAGATGACGCAAAAATCCTTTTTTCCACTCATTTGTGCAAAGCCATTTATTGTCAAAGAACTGAGTTTTATGGCTATTCATACTTAATATGGCTCATTACCATATTAAGTATGAATAGGCTTGATGTTCTCCTACTTTTAGCACCAAGAGAGGAGGGACTTAGAGGTTAACTCTTCCTTCCGTTATTAAGCTGATGACGATCTTTGGACTAAGATCGAATCGTCCTACACACAACTACAGAGTACAGATGAAGACTGAAGAATTTTGCCTACGTTGGACCACTCCTGTACGACTGAGAACCTACACAAACAAAACACAATGTATTCTTTGAAAAACCAAATTACCTTCTCCAAAAGCTTAGTTAATCTGACACTGAAGTATTTCTGTCAATGAACAAACACGTTTTTAGTCCCAGTCATTGAAGCTACAATTTCTTTCAGTGTCTCGCCTTGACCTTGACCTGTCTGTTAATTAAATGTATCATTTCATTTCGTCCATTAAAACCAGATTTTCATTAGTTCGTGTCCAGATGTGGCATGTGGTTCAATGTAAAGGCCCATTATCTGCGCTCAGCGAGCTCCATCCAGGCTTTCACAGCGTCCACAGACCTCCTCCTCAAAGCCATTAACTGTTCTACGGGAGCCCGGCGAGGACAATGTGCATACGCCCCTCGCATTAGCGGCAGATACACAGTGAACCTCCAAACCTGTTACACAAACAGTTCATGGAGCCGCTGCATTTGTACAGAGATATTTTTGAAAGTTTCAGTCTGAAGAGGGAACATGCTGCAAAAAACATCTTAAGAAGAAGAAGAAGAAGATGAACTAATCATGATCTGATTTGTCATTTTAAATTATTGCCTATACACTTTTTTCACCTAAAATAAGATTAAGATGAGACATTGCAGGTGAATACGAACAAAAGGTAACACTTTAGATTAGACTAACAAGGTAATTACTCTAAACTTTCCATGTAACACCAAGATATTTACACTCCTATCACTGTAGTTACTCTGTAGTAACATACTTATATCTGGTATTGGACCACTACATACTATGTACTAACAAGGTAACTCAAAAATAAGTACTCAATACTTTCCATGTAAAATCAAGATAATTACACCCCTATTTCTGTAATAACACTGTAATATCAGTTATTTTCAAGTTTGTACCACTACATACTATGTACTAACAAAGTAACTACAAAGTATTTACTCTATACTTCCCATGTATTACCAAGATAGTTACCACTTTGTACTAAAGGATGGCTACATTTTAGGTACAACATAATAATAGGCTACTTAAAGTGTAAGTAACAGAAAATGATGAACTAAAGCAGGACTTTCCCGGGTTTTACCCGTATCAACTCTTTATAACATCCCGTCTGTGTAAGCTCTCAGTCATCCAGGAGTTGTCCATCGTAGGCAATGATTCTTCAGTCTTCATCTGTACTCTGTAGTTGAAGTGTAGAATGTTTCGCTCTTCATCCAAAGAGCTTCGTCAGCACTAAGCAAACTTGAACTTAGACTTAAACAGACTTTATTGATCCACAAGGGTCACAGTAGCTCAAATAGTAATGATCGTTCAAGTTTAGAGTAATTACCTTGTTAGTACACAGTATGCAGTGGTCAGTAATCCGAAGAGTTACAAATTGCCTATTTTCGACAAAATCTAAATAATGGATAGAGCCAGGTTCAAATGTATGGTTTTATTTTGTTGATATGCTGCATTAGTTACAAAGATTTGTTCAGAGGGGATTGTTGATTGTTTTGTTTTTGTAGCCAGTATTTCACCTTGTATTTTTGGTTTCAACACTCAATAAAACAGGTAAGTAAATTTAAATGTTGAAAAGTCACTCCAAACAAACCTTCAGAACATTGTTACATCCAAGACTGGATAGTTTGGAGTCTGTAGGTGCTACTAAAGTGGAGATGTTGTCGCCACAATGTGAGAAAAAGGTCATTGAAGTCACAGTTTCCCATAAACGTTCTATGGAGAAGCATTGAATGACTGCAATAAATATATTAAGAGCGTGAACTGGACCAAAACCTGAAAATTGAAAAACTTGACTTTCTCCTGCTGTGACAGAAATTGTCCACTGCATAAAAAACTTAACTTTAACTTGACGCTCTGAGAAAAATAAGTGATAAACAGAACGCTGAGGCTCGTGGCCGCGCTGCCTCCGTGTTCCTCTCAGCTGGAGCCCGCCGACCGAGCGTCTCTGTAATTACGGACTTACAAACCGCTGGCTCTGGTCAATTACCTCTCATCTCCCACAAATACACCCATAATTTTGATAATTTGTTGGATCGGGAGCCGCGGACCTCGCCTCCCGCAGATAATGGATGTTCGCGGTTGTTTTGTACAGCTAGGTTCATGTCGGAGCCGCAAGCTTTTCCATCGTCCACAGAGGAGTTAACCTTCTGACTTCGCACTGTAGGCTGCTAATGAGAGCTTATGTCCTGCGGCGACTTAAAAAAAAACATATACCACGTTCATGTGTTTCATGAGCGGTGATGTGGGTGTTGGCAGTTAGTTTGTGTTCATTTGCTTTTTATTTTGGAAAAGGGAGGATTTTCATTGAACCAAAGAAAAATTGTCTTTTGTCACTGATATAACATTTGGTGTTAGCATCTCAAATGCTGAACAGAGAAAAATCTCTCGCACACGGTCTTACTTCCAAGTCCAGCAGTATTCCTTTATTGCAAGCAACGGTTCGGCCAGTGGTCTTTGTCATTCAAATGGTTTGTATGAAAGAGAGTGTTTTTACATGCACTAGAGTTTCACTGTCATTGAGAAATCGGGAAACTCATGTCCCCTGTTTCCGTGATCAAATAAAGTCTTCCGGCTTCTTGTATTGAGGCTACAACGGCACAGGCACATAAATTATATTTTAAGCAAAATACTGTACATCAATATGATTCAGAGAAATCAGGATTAGTGTCAGCGCTTTTAGCATTATTAGTGAAACAACTAAACTTACCCTGAGTGTGCTCATCTTCAAAGCATCAATTACTTTGTCTGTCAGAGGACGATGAGCCGAACTAGAAATTATTTTGATGGGTACGTGCCGCAAATTTTTTCGGAAAATCTTACGTTTGGGATGCAAAAGTTATGGAAATTTATAATAATGATAATCAATGTGGAAATGTCATCCCGGGCCTTGTTAGCCTGATCAATCAGACCCTCCTACACTCTGTTCAAATGCAGAATGTCTTTGTAAAGTATTCTGCCAAAGCGTGTTGGGCCTGGTTGATAAGGTAAGGGCCTCGCAGTGTGTGTGGGTCAACAACTCGAATCGTGTAATGTGGGCAGAAGAAAGACACTCGTCGCCGGCATGAGGAGCATCCAGGGCTTCACCACTACGAGTAGGAAGGCTGCCGCGGTGGGCACAGAAGCCTAGGGCACAGGTAGAGCCACCAAACACCGGGACTCTGTCTTTCGGGCCCCCGCTACCACCCAGGACTGCGTCTCTGGGGAACCTGCTACAGACAGCAGAAAAGACGAGTTGACGGGTAAAAACTACAAATCATCCTCAGATTTCTTTATACTGGCGAGTTGGAAAATAGGATGCATTGTTTATGGACATAGGAGATTGTCAGATGCAGGAATTTACAGGCCTTTGCTCATTTGGGAGGCAACAATTTACAGAAAAAGTGCCCAAAAAGGTAGGCAATATAGCGGCACGTCCCCATACCCACAAATATGCACAGTGCCCCCCCCCCCCTGCTCAGACGCAGCTCTACTGTTAAAAAGTAGACTGTGGTGCTCAGTGCTGCAGCAATAAGGTAATCTCTGATATTCTTGAAAGGATAAAGCTTTGCCAGAGATGGAGAGGTAAGTGCAGTAGGCGGAGCTTTGTTGAAAAGGAGGAGCTTCGTGGAGGAGCTTGTGCGCTGCTAAAAATATCCACTTGGGAGAGATTCAGAGATTACTCAAACATACGCCAGTGGATCGAAAAAACAACTCCAGCTATGTTTTTGATGAGGGAACATGCTTAAAAACCCTAAAATAATCGATTTTCCACGGAGTGAGGCATGGAGTGGGCTATAGCTGGACTTCTGACAGTGAATGGTGAGTCTGATCTGCATTTTTTTTTGATGGAAGGTGGAGGAAAATGAATTCTACGTGAGTGGCACATTGCAGAAAACCTGGAACAGATCAGGACCCAATCGAAAAGTCAGTGTGAGACGGGGGTAAATCCTTCTCATTTGGCTCTAGTCTCACGTTGTAGAGCTCAGAGTTTAATTCAGCGCATTAGAGACAGCTCCTCTCGTGTTGAATGACTTCCCTGAGCAGATAAAGGCCCAAAGCTTCATTTTCTCTTGTGTTTTTGTGAGGAGGAGCTGCGGCTGCTTATCGCCTCCGTGCAGCGACAGGAGATAATTTGTCAGCGCAGCGCACATTTGTCCAGGTAATGGTCCGGGGCTCTCAGGTGTGAAGAGGGGCCCGATAATGGAGGCTCATTAATAAAAGTCATTTATGGATATGGGAAATGGGAGTCGCCGCGTGCATCCAAATGGAAACAAAGTTGTTGTGTGTGTTTCCGTTTTCAGGTTTTTAGTGAAATTGTCAAAGAACTGAGTTTACTCTTTTGAAATCATAACGAAACAGAAACTACTCGAACGTCCCTGATCTAACTGTGTAAGTTCTCAGTCGTACGGGAGTTGTCCATCGTAGGCAAAGATTCTTCAGTCTTCATCTGTACTCTGTAGTTGAAGTGTAAGACGTTTCCTTCTTTATCCCAAGAACTTTGTCAGCACTGAGCGGAATTTATGAAGAAACCAGTATAGGAGGAGATCTTTAGTTGATCTAACGTTTACATGACCTTCAACAACTGCCAGGGAAATTGTTCAGGAGCAAAGAAAAACTCACTTCAGCTGAAATACAGGATTCTCTGACAAAATTGGACTCTCTGAAAAAAATACACAATATGTAAACTTTTGATCAGGGACATATGGATAGTGTTTTTGTTTTAATTCTGACAGGCCCTTGGAAGGCCCCTAGGCTTCAGCCCCTGCTAGACCGTTGGATAAGGGGGACAGATACATGTGACAGCGCCACCTTCTGTTCTGGAGTGGATGCGATAATGAGAACAGACCTTGAGCAGTATTTCACTTCATTCACTTTTGAAGTAATCCTGTAGTATTTTATGGAACACATGACCATTATTGTTCTGTTTTATGGTTGTAGAGGGCTGCACGATTTTTTAAAAATGAATCGGCCTAAAAAAAAACCCTGATTGGTGAAACTCTATTCTAGATGACCAATAATTTAGTATAGGTTTCGCAAAAGTGTTGTTCAGGTACTGGTATCATTAAAGTATCGAAACAAATGCAATAACCAAACAAGATCCCAAATCCCCCTCGAACAAATCTTTGTAACTAATATATCAACAAAATAAAAGCCTTAATTTAAACCTGGCTCTATCCATTAAGCCACTAAAATGTAAGGTTTCAAATTGATTTCCCTAAATGTACCTAAATGTACAGTTGTAGCCAAAAGTTTACCCATTCTGTCATTCAAGTTACAAGTATGTAAACTTATACATTTCATAGAACATGGATGATAACACAAAAACCTTTATTTCACTCATGGCTAGTGGTTGTGTGAAGTCATTTATTGTTTGTTTACGCTTTTTAACTAGAAAATTTTCTTCTGAACAATTTCACTGGCAGTTTGTTGAAGGTCATGTAAATGTCAACATTTATTTAAAAAGTTGTTTTACGAACGAGACACAATGAGTGAGAGAAGAAAAGAGAAGGACGAATCTATCTATACGAACATTATATAACCATCTGAACAATACTTTTGTTGTATTCAAGCAATTGTATCCATAGTGGACATTTCTGCAGCTGAGGCGCCTTTAAGTGCTTTTCTTGAGTTGTCAGAGTTGTTTTTTCACAATTCGGAACCAGACAAAACAACTTGAACTTTACAAAAAAACACGAGTCTCTGAAATCATGAAGAATAGTGCTGTATAAAGGTGAATAGGGAAAAAAAGTTAATTGAGTGATAATAATTTGAAACTTTTACTGTATATTACTAAGATACATATGAGAAAAGAATGTATTGCAAGATTTCTGTCACTTTCCATCCATCCATTTTGTAATTCATGTTCCTTCCCATGATGGCCACTCCTTGGTGATGATGTGTATATGGGAAATTGTAACTCAAAATGCATTTTTCTCACACATCTCCACTTTAGTAGCTCCTACAGCAGGCGTCTCCAACCTTTTTTACCCCGTGAGCTACTTTTGCGTAACAAAAATGGCAGTGAGCTACTTATGCCTCAAAGAAACACGTGTAACTAGGCGTAGGACAAACAAGATGATAATTCAACAGAATGAAGAAAATTACTGTAGTTTCTGCTCTATACTTTGCTATATTCACCTCAATTTTGGAGATGTGTTCAGAACAAAAGGATGCATCTACAATTTGACTCATCAAGCGTATGTAGAAACGTGGAAAGTCTTTGGCGAGCTACTTGGAACAGGCTCCCGAGCTACTTGTTGGAGATCCCTGTCCTACAGACTCCAAAAATGTCAGTCTTGGACTTAACAATATTTTGAAGGTTCGATCAGAGGGATTTTTCAATAATTAATTCCCTGATTTATCAAGTTAAGAACCCCATGCAACTTACAAGGTGAAATTGTATTCATTCACTGCTAAAAGTGTTGTCTTTAAAAGTTAAATTGAATTGAGTTCAGAATATTTCAACATATTTTCAGTCAAGTTGAATTATCTGCCAATGGAACAAGTATTTTGGCACTAAAACTGCTTTTGCTTTTTTTCTTTTTTTTCTTATTTTAAGTGCAAAAATACTTCCATTGGCCATTCCATTGGCAGATAATTTTACTTTAGGTAGAAATTACTTAATATAATGTTCAAATACTCAAGCCAATTTAACTGATCAAGAGATCACTTTTTGCAGTGTACACTAATAACAAGCTTTTTGAATCAGAATCAGTAGAATTTATTCCCATTGTCAATGAATGTTTCACAGACTAGGAATTTTCTTTGGTGTTCTCGTGCGACATGAAACATAAACTTGTAATAATGGTAAATAATAAACTAAGGGGGGGGGGGTATAAAATAAAATCATAGAACTATAAGGCATGCATAAAAATAGAAATTGCATAAAAATAGAAATTGAACTATCCAAAATCCCCTCTGAACAAATCTTAATTGAATAAACCCATAAATTTCATAAAATTGAATCTAGCCATTTTTACACACAAAATGCCTTATTTTTTATATGAAAAGATAAAATGACGGAAAACTTGCAATACATTTTCTTCTCATATTCATCTCAATAATACAAGGAAAAAGTTTCAAATTGATATCACTCAATTACATTTTTTCTACTATTCACCTGCAGCGTCTGGCCTTAAATTTAGAAGAAAAATAAACATTGAATTGCACTAAAAATAACATGATGTGTAAAATAATGTGCTTTTTCTCATTCAGAGTGCAAACGTACATGTTCCACTGGCAGATATTTTTTTAATCACTCAAATTAATCTCAAATATCCTTCATTTTTAACTGATCCAAACATCTTTTTTTTTCGCAGTGTGCAGTGAAGTACAACCTTTGAAGTTACTTTGATTTCCGGTTGTATGTTACATAAATTATTTAGGGATAAAAAGTCGAGAAACCTGTGATCTTCTTCTTCCATTAGCCGTTAAAAAAACCCCTCCTTGTAAATGTCATACGCACTCCAGCCGCCATTTTTGTGAGCTCTTTGAAAACATCGAGCTGCTCCTTGTTCGTGCCAATGTTTTAAAAGCTTTCACCCACTTCAGCCTCATCACACGGGAGGATTCAAGGTCCCACCTGCTTTGAGATAAATGTATATAGCCTAAGTATCAGCTCACGGGGAAGTGGAGTGGTGCAGCCAACAACACAGGAGGAAGCTACATTAGAGCAAGCATACATTAAGTCTTGAGGGTTTGAAAAGTGAAGAGGCCACAGCGCGCGTGGCCTCTTTCATGGTAGTTTTGTCGCTTACAATGGTCTGTCGCAAACATTACATTAGACGCTAGCGCTTAGCCAGATTAATAAGTAAATACCAGCAAAAAAGTTGAACAAAACATTGAATAAATATCTACTGAGGGTGAGCCTGGTTTATTGAGTTTTGAACCCCTGAAACAAAAATGTATTCACTAATGACTAGATTGTTAAAAAACTAAACATGATATTTGCCTTTAGCATTGTCAACTAAAACGGACTGAGAAGTGCATGCAGGAGTGTCTGTTGCCATCGTAGTCGTGGTGTAAAGTTTTGCTAGTCTGGTGGGGAGCAAGGCTGCAGCTTTTCCCCTCGCTGCAGAACACAGCGGCACCAGCTTTAGTATCGTTTTACAGTGCATTTGGAAAGTATTCAACCTCCTTCACTTTTTTCCACATTTTGTTATGTTACAGCCTTATTCCAAAATGTATAAAATTATTGTTGTTTTTTTTTTTGCTAATCAATCTACACACAATATTTAATAATGACAAAGTGAAACGAGTTTTTTCTAATTTTTTTGCTATTTATTAAAAACAAAAAAACGTGTATGTATAAGTATTCACAGCCTTTACTATGACACTTAATACTGAGCTCAGATTCATCCAGTTTCCACTGATCAACATTGAGATGCTTCAACAACTTGACTGGAGTCCAGTTGTGGTCAATTCACCTGATAAAGGCACACACCTGTCTATAAGGTCCCACAGCTGACAGTGATGTCAGAGCACAAACCAAGCCATGAAGTCAAAGGAACTGTCTGTGGATCCCTGAGACATGCAGGATTGTATCGAGAAGGGGACAGAAAAATAGTTGCAGCATTGAAGGTCCTGAAGACACTGTGGCCTCCATTATTCGTAAATGGAAGAAGTTCAGAACCACCAGGACTCTTCCTAGAGATGGGCCCCGTCCAAACTGAGCAATTGGGGGAGAGGGCCTTGGTCAGAGAGGTGACCAAGAACCCAATGGTCACTCTGACAGAGCTCCAGGGTTACTCTGAGGAAATGGGAGAACCTTCCAGAAGGACAACCATCTCTGCAGCACTCCACCATAAAGGCCTCTATGGTAGATTGATACAAAAAACCCAAAATTCACAAGAAAAAAAAAAAACAAGCAGAAAAACACACTAGAGTTTGGTATGTGCAATACAAAAAAAAAAAAAAAATGATGGAAAACTTTCTCATATTCATGTCAGTAATATACAGCAAAGGCTTCGAATTCATTTCCCTCATTGTAATTTGTCCATATCTATCTGCAGTGTCTCGCCTGAAGAAAATGATAATTCGTAATTGTGCCTAGTTCCATCTTCTTGTTTCCCAGCCTCCCGTGGACTGAAAAACTTAAGCAAACTCTCACCATGACAACGTCTCTCCACAAAAAACACACCGTCAGCCTCGAGCTTATATCAGCTCCATCTCATAACGAGTCGAGGGGGACATCATATTTGTGAATGAGGAACAAGGTTAATCCTAATGACGGCCGCGGAGACGGGAATGGGTTTTATTTGTGTGGTTGTAATGGAAGAACAGTGATGTTGGGGTCAAGTGTGGGACGCATGTGTGTGTCCTGTGGATTTCATTTTCGGTTCATCAAAACTCATTAATATTATAATTAAATTTGGTCCAAACTGGCCTTAGATCTCCATTTCTACATATAGAGTCTTTGTTATTTCTCGACCGCTTTTTGCTGCGCAAGTTTGACACCAGCAATTTAATCTTTTTTTTTTGCTCCAAACATTGCTGCTGTGTCCATTTTGTGTTCCGATATAATCATTTTCACTTATTCTTCTGTTTGATCGTGGAATGCTTGCTTGTCACTTGTCGGATTTAAAATATATAGCATTTGGGCATTAAAGGGCATAACTAGGGACAGTATTTTCTCCTGTTTATTCTCCTGGAATCTTTATTTTCAGAACAAATTTAATGTCCATCACCTGTAGCCATAGTAGGGCCATATCAATGAAAGAATCATGTTAAAAGCAGAAAAACAACAAAATAAATATATTTTTACCTAAATGTAAAATGTAAAATGTCAATGTGTAAGGCTGTGGACAGTAGAATAATGTTTTGTGGCTCCAGTTGGTCCAGGAGAAGGAAAATAAAGACTATAGATACTGTAGAAATGTTTATTTTTTTTGACAAAAATCACAAATAAATCCAGGCGTTGATTGCAAAAAAATATATAATAATAATATTTTTTTTTGGCACCAATGTTTCTCCATACATTTGCACAATTTTGGCACCAATGGGCCGCCATACTTTTGCCCACCATGTGCAATGTAACCACAAAACAAGATGGCACATGTTTTGAATACCTGGGCGATTGTGTAACGTACAGAGATAGCATTTTTGACACAAATTTTCTACACTACTTCGCACCGCTTCTTAGGGGCCTAGGACATAGGAGGGCTCATTCACAGTCCCAACCCTCCTATTTCCAATGCCGAAGGTAAGTCTCTATGACATTTCGTTCTAGAGATATTCGCAACAATCGTTGGTGACGCGGGCGACCACACACCCTGGACCAGGAACAATCCAGACGACCCTGGAGAGTTAAAAACGTTACAGAAGATATATCATCATCAAGCTGTTGTAATGTTGTTCCCTCGTCAAAAACAGACCTGGAGCAGCATTTCACTTCATTCACGCAGTTTTGAATGAATCCTGTTTGCGTTGGTCCGTTCATGTTGACTTCTGCAGCGCTTCGTTTTCTACTTCCTGGAACAATGACGCCATTGTTCAAACCCCCAAACTGTCCTCCACATTTTTAAAGCCAATAATCCAATTTTGGATCAGTCTCATAGTGTGGACATAGCAACTCCATCACGCTACTAGCCACAAATCAGAGTAGTTTATTTTTACAATTCTATTCCCGCTGTTGCCTGTAGGGGGCGCTCCAGGCCAAATCCTCATCAGCCCTGACACATACTATATTTGAGCATCGTGTCATCTTCACAGAGGCATTATTTAAATTTATAAAATGTAAAATATAAATGCACAGACATCCTAATACAAGATTTTAAGCCTGTTTTTAAGATTTATATGCATGATATGTCCACTTTAAATATGACCTGCTAACTGTAAACTTTGGTCATTACAGGACAGATTGCAGAAAAAATACGATTCTTTCAGAAAAGCATGTTACCTGCCAACAAATATACACATCATCATGCAAAATGTAAGTGAAATTAAGACAAAAGTAATGGTTCACACATCGAGAAACTTGTATCTAAGAGTATCCTACTGACATTTTATTATATTCTACCAATATGTACTCAAACTGCGTCACTTGGCAAAAAAGTTTATCTTTCATTCATTCAGACTTTGATGTACATTTCACAGGGTACGGTTATAAAACCAGTTCTTTCCTAAGACCATTTCACAAGGACTGTATTTTCATCCTCTTATTTCTTTTTTTCCTTTTTGGCCCATTCTCTGCAGGAAAGGACACTCAAGAACACTCTACTCCAGCACCTGTCGCTTAATGTCACTCTGCTATGAAAGATTCCAGCGTGAAATCACCATCTTCTCGATGTGAGTTCTCGTTAATGGATTTGATTGGACATCACAGCTGAAGATCACACCTGGAGCAGAGGAAAAGGTAGGGAAAAGGAACTTAAATCATGTTCTTAAATCTCACACAAAATTATGCGTCTGTCTTCCACAACATCTGAATTGTTAAAGTTTTGTTGATTTTCATAGAGGGTCATGTATGAGAAATGGCAAAGTCTTTGAACAGTGAAAGGTAATATATCTTCAAGGTTGTATTCATGTATTTTATTTTAGTTGCTGGGTTTATAAAATTGTCTATAATCAAGTTGGAAAGCATCTGCAGCTAATTCAGTCTCTGTTAAACCTGGTTTAGTTCTGGTTTACACCTCGTTTAGACCTGGTTTAGACCTGAGGAGTACACTACGAAGCTGGATTTGAGGGTTAGCGAGGTAAGTTTGGGGTTAACCCTGGTGCTATGAAGCCAGATCACTTTTTATCAGAGTTGATTTCTAAGGTAAACATTCTCTTAGCACATAACCTGCCCCGGACCAGGTTAAGTTCCCGAATAAGAGCCGTCTAGCCAAGCCAAGGGGAGAGAACCCTGCTCTTTGACCAATTAGATGAGAGAGTCCTGCTCTTAACTGCGGTGAAGAAGAGTCCTAAACTAGGTACTAAGGTCCTAAACTATGACTAAACCAGGTCTAAACCAGGTTTAACCTCTTAAGCCCTAGGCCTTTTTCTCCAAAAATCATGTCTTTACATCCTAGGTGTACATGGTACAAATCTTGGTGTCCACACATTTGGTAGAGCTTTGGGATGACGGTGGAAGTGAAATTAAAATAAATGATGTTGTTTGACAATAAAATGAGGTTGCCATAGATTTGAATGAATTTCCACCTGAAAAAA
>OMNZ01008561.1:13278-25856 GCA_900303255.1 Lesueurigobius sanzi | reverse complement strand
TAATAATGACAATAGAATAGAGAACAACAGGCTGAATAGGTGTACGTAACGTAACACATTGATGGCTATTCAGCTACACAAAGCATAAACAACAAACTGAATAGGTGTCTTGTATGTTTACATAACATATTATAAGTCGCACCTGAGTATAAGTCGCACCTGAGTATAAGCCGCAGGACCAACCAAACTATGAGAAAAAGTCTGACTTATAGTCCGGAAAATACGGTAATGATGCCAGGCTGTCAGCACATAAATAGCAAGGCATGCTACAATTGAAAATATTTGTGACAATTCTTAATTAAGAGAATTTAGTCAATTTAGTTTAGTTTTGGTCAGTTCAAACAAAATACAACATAAAGAAATAACAAATGTTCCAATGGTCCTCTAAACAGTTCCACACGTGACTCCTCAGTTTGTCCTCTCCTTTGGTTTCACAGACATAAAGGATCCTCATAAAGTTCATACGGAGAGTTTTTTTTACTATTTTTGGATACTATCTGGGACCTGCCTTGATGAAGACCTTGTGTCGAAACGCGTTGCGTGAATAAATTTGCTTCTTGAGATCTACCAGATGTGCCTCGGATATTTTCTTTTCATTCACTATCTGGGACCATGTGGTTTTTTTATTTTATGCAGATATTGGCTCAAATTTTGCCTTCAATTATTGATTTATGGTTTTATAATATAGTACAAAACATAAACAAAAGGAAAGGGAGAGAAAAACACCCCCTGTCTTAACAAGGGACTAAGAAAATAATATAAACATGTGTAAAACAACAACATACAATTTCAATTATTATTATTCTACCACTTTTCACTATAAACCTTATTACCTGAGCTTTATTAGACTAATTCTTACAACCCCTAGCACTAAAAACATGCATGGTCAGGTTGGTCCACAATGGCGGCGCACGGAGTTGCAGCGGCTCAGGACCTACCCTCCATTTGATCTATGTAATTTCGTTGTACATTGTATAATGACAAAATAAAAGCGCTTTACCTTTTTACGTTTTTACCTTAATCAGGCCAAGCTTCTTTGATAAACTTTGCTCAACAAAATGCTATGCTGTGGGTAGGTTGTGTGTAGCTTAGCAACAGCATCCTGCAATTGAAAGTAATAAATCGTGTTTAGTTGATTAAAATTGTAATTTTAGCCGAGCGCTTCAAAGCACCCAAACGGTCTTTCTTTTACTACTTTAAAAGCCCCTTTCCACACGTCTTAATTTCTATCTCTTGTCATTACCAGCCTCTTTAATCCACTTAAGCTACAATAAAAACAATAGAGAAATGTAATTTGAGTTTCCTTTTAAAATGACTCACCGGTGCCGTTATTGGCCGTTCATCACAGACATCCATATTTCTATGTCAAGCCACTGACAGCTGAGATATGCTTTATGCCCTGCCATTATAATGCATCAGGAACGTAGGTGGGAGGAGTGGCATTTAGCTTCTTTAATGAAATGGCTAAGTGACCAGATATATTGTGACAGGCTGCTAATCTGCGCAAAAAGGCTGTCCTGGGCCGGGAAATAGTGGCGTGCATCAGTGGGACTCCAGTTTATCATCGCTTGAGCCCTTTGTGGGTCAGTATCCAAAACAACTCTAATTGCACCTTGGCAACAATGGCTAAAATGCAGCAGAAGGGGAGAGAGAGAGAGAGAGAGAGAGACAGACAGACAGACAGAGAGGGAGAGAGAGAATAGGAGGAGGCGAGGCAGGAGGATGTTACAAGAAGCAGACAGATAGAAAGTGTGAAAAAGGTCTGGAAGGGAGAAAAAAGGGGCCCATTAACTGGAGGGGTGTTGAGACACTTTGAAACTAGTCATATTATACAGACAAAGACTGGGCGAAGGAAGACAAATTGGGGAAAAAAACCCAACCAAAAACAAGTCTTTTGCAACTTAATATTAGGGACCTAAGCATAACCCACTATTTAGGTCAGTGGAATTTCTATACTTTTACTCAGGAGCCAATCGGAGATGAGTAGGGATCAGTAACTGCACAAGCCTAAGAGTCTTAAGGCAGGCTTTGGGTAGAGCGGAGCGAGAAGGCTGTCCTCCTTGTCTCGCTGGTTTACTACACATGAACCATCGCGTGCCATACATGAGATTCTCTGCAAACACCTCTCTTCATCCGATTGCCACTTGTAAAGACGTTCAGTCACAGTCACTTCAAAAATTGCGATTTGAACGGCCCCGATAATCGCAATGGCTGCACTTGTTTAGGTATCTTCTACAAATGAGAAACAAAATATCCTGTCTCTGTGAGGTCTTATTATGTACTAGGGATGCACTCTGCTCTGTTTATTATTTTTGTTTTCATTGAAAATCAAGAAACCTATCAAAACTAACAAAAACAAATGATTGGCTTGTATATCTCTTAACAGCTGCTAAATTGTATGTGTATTTGCTCTCTGATCATATCTTTCACCCACACACAGGATCAAAATTCTGGACCAAACTATTACAAACCCATTGTACTCTTATGACAAATCATGACCCAAATAAGATTCCAGCCCATAAAACATAATGTTAAATACTGTATTTCCTCATACATTATTTTTGTTTAAGCATGAAAGATACAATTATGATCAAAGCAACTACAATTACCAGATTTTAATACACTTTTTCTACTTTCTACTTTAAGAAGTTATATGCTGGAAAAAAAAAGGTCAAATTGGGAAAGCCTTGCGACACACCAGTTGAGAACCACTGAAACCACTCTTTACCGAAATGTCCAGCTTTAGTGAAGGCAATCTTGAGAAGCGATCTGAAAACAAGCTGTAAAGAGAGCCTAATGGATAACTCGTTTTAATTGCCCCCCAAAAAGAAAGCATGGCAGCCGTAAAAGGATGCAGCTTATCACTTTTGTTTGTGCTGTTTTATGGCAAGTGTAATCTAACTCTTCTGGACACAATGCAACACAGACTGAAACTTCTCTCCGTTCCGGCAACTCACTAATCATTATCTGGAGACAAATAGGGCTGAAACAATGACATTTGTTAGTAATGCACTGGCTTTCACAGCAGGCAATCAGGGCGAAACATGGCTACATTTTAATGATAGGGAAATTAAGGAGCTTACTTCTTCTTGCGTTGAATTAGAAGTACTTACTCAATGTCAGAGTGGAAACTGAAGCACTCCGGGAGGTATAGGTCCACTAGATCCATCTGAACACTGTCACCATACTCCGGGAAGGAAATGTTTCAGCCTTGCTTGCCCAACTATAGCTCAATGCAGCTCTGAATGCAACTTTTTCTAAATTGCTTCTAACCTACTAATAATATCTCTGCCTGTCCACAGTTGTCTCACTGTATTCTCATGTCTATCCTCCTGTCTGTCACACCTCTGCCCTCTCCTCAGACGGACACCCCCCGGACGGACGCCTTTGAAGTCCTGGGAGTTGCGACAAAAGCTGCTACTGCTGCCGGTCGGTGTGACAAGGGTCTCCGAGCAGAGAATACGGCCTTCATGAATATCCCAGCCAAACGCTCACATTTGAATGGCCTTCCCCCTCAACAGGGAGCTCGCGCGTCATTGGCCGAGCTCTGGGCCAATCAGCGCCGGCTTCTCCCTGAGGCAGGTGGATATAGGAGCTGGAGGATGTTGGCTGTCCTCCTCTGACTACTTCGGTAAGGAGTGTTCAAGGGGAATTCGTAATTAATGGCTTCACTTTGGGGCATTTCAGCTATTTATTAACAGGAAAATTAAAAGGCCTGGCTGTTTTTTTCTCTTTTGTTAAATGCATTTAGTCAAAATGAAATTGCTAAAATAGGTTACTAAGATTTAGATGTCTTAGAGGAAGTGTAGCATTTTTATCTCATTATGGGCTATGGCAGTTTGCCTAGGGTAATTTGCTTCTTTTTCTCCGAACAACTCACGTGTGTACGAAATGTAAGCTGGTACGTACTACAGAGCAGAAGGAAAAGGTTAATGTCAATAGGCAAATGTCACTTAGAGACAAGACTTCACATAAAAGGGAGATTACAGTTTTACAGAGTGGTTAGCATTGTTTGTTCGGTTCCCAGATGTGTGGAGGTCGCAAATTCTGTTCCTTTCTGTTTATAGCACAATAGTTTAATCCGCCGGCCAGGTGATACTAAACAAGAGCCTGGCTCGAGTTCTGGAGATGGGTCCCTGGCCACTGTACTGCGGTTGACCCTTGTTCCTTACGGTTTCCTTATGGGGACAGTAAAGTTCACCTTAGAGCACTCCGTTCAGATGTGTATTTTCTGCCTTTGCAAATATAAGCAGATGACTTAAAGAACAGTGGACATATTGAGCACTGGTTGAGCAAATGCACTTTTATTTCACAGAATCACTGTATTCAATAAGACTCACACAGAAAACAGGTTCCTTATCAGAGCCCATTCTTGTTATACTACCACTACTCAATCAAACTTTAATTCTTAAGTAATCATCTGTACTCTAAAGCTGAAGTGTAGGACGCTTGCTCTTTATCTCTTTGGATAAAGAGCGAAATGAGCGAAACGACTGAGAACTTACACAGACAAATTAAAGTTAAGTGATTTATTTCTCACTATACATATTTGCAACAAAATGTATCCTCTGCATTGAACCCACCCTTGGTTGATTTATTAGAAGCCCAAGGGCAGTACCCAGAAGCCTCCAGATGTTGAGCCAGGCTAATGGTCAGAATCCACTGCCTGGACGATTAACCTATTGTGCATGTTTTCGGAAACTAGGTAGTGCAGTAATAGTAGTAACAGCACAGGTCAATCTATCTCCTGTCACTCAACAAAGTGATCTTGTCACTTCTCCTGTGAGAGTGAAGTTAAGCAGTCTTATGCAACATGTTGCCCCCATGAGTTAATCCTTTTAAAACGTAGAAACCCACCTAATCTGCTAGTATCTGTGTAAACAAAGTATGTCCTCATTGTGACATACTGTGCATTTCACTAGTGTTCTATAATGCATTGATTCTCAAACTGAATCCTTACTATCTTGTTCTACAAGGATTCCTTTGGAGATACTTTAGTAGTTTGTTTAGGTGTACACTACAGTACTTAAATTATCCTATTTTTAAATGTGTTTAGTTTGCCCCATGTCCCAGTGTTCCTGGGGCGAGCTGTCAGGAGCAGGGAGTGACCGCACACGGCAGGGGCTCAGTGATCCATGTCCAGATCTTTAACTACTGTTTAGGTTCACGGTCAGTAGAACGAATTTGGAGGATTAACCTATTGTACATGTTCTGGGTTCACGAGACACTGGGAGAACATGCTTTGGGTCAGGTGGGCAAAGGGGTATGATTCTTTGTGTATATGTGGATATATACTGTATAATTGTGGGAGTAGGAGGGATTGGGGGTGAAGGGGAATGATTATATGTGTATATAAGGGTATACTTGCAGAGGTCAGGGCTTGGGTGGGTGAAGGGGAATGGTTATTTGTGTATATAAGGGTATACTTGTGGAGGTCAGAGCTTGGGTGGCTGAAGGGGAATGGTTATTTGTGTATATGAGGGTATACTTGTGGGGGTTGGGTGGGTGAAGTGGAATGGTTATTTGTGTATATGAGGGTATACTTGTGGAGGTCAGGGCTTGGGTGGGTGAAGGGGAATGGTTATTTGTGTATTTGAGTGAATACTTGTGGAGGTCGGGGGTTGGGAGGGTGAAGGGGATTTATTCTAAGTTGTAAGGCGCTTCGTGTTACATTCTTGTTTGAAAAGCACTTCATAAGAAAGAAAAAAAAAAGATCGATTAAGAGAAAAGCTCTCATGGTCAAGGTCAAAATTTAAATTTAAAACGTTTTGAAGAGAAAACAAAACAAAAACACATTTCATACATAGAGACATACATCTGTGTAGGTTCTCAGTCGTACAGGAGTTGTCCATGGTAGACAAAAATTCTTCAGTCTTCATCTGTCCTCTGTAGTTGAAGTGTAGGACGTTTCGATCTCACTCCAAAGATCTTCCTCAGCGAACTCTGTAGTTGAAGTCCTACACTTCAACTACAGAGTACAGATGAAGACTGAAGAATCTTTGTCTACCATAGAGACATACAGTTGTGCTCAAAGTTTACATAGAATACAAATGATAACACAAAAACCTTAATTTCACTCATGGTTAGTGGTTGCGTGAAGCCATTTATGTTTGTTTACAAAGAGAAACAAGCCAAATGTCCCTGATCAAAAGTTTACATATTGTGCATCTTGAAAGAAACATTTTGTCAGAGAGTCCTGCTCCTGAACAATTTTCCTGGCAATTGTTGAAGGTCATGTAAATGTTAGATCAGGGACATTTGAGTAGTTTCTGTTTTATTATGATTTCAAACGACTAAACTCAGTTCTTTGACAATAAATGGCTTTGTACAACCACTAGCCATGAGTGGGCCCATTCCTCTCAACCATGTAAGTTTAGGTCTGTGATAAGAAAAGATTCCACCTCTATACAGTATACACAGCCCGAGTGAAGATTGTGAATTAACATTTTCACCTTCAAACTTCATCATAGTAACAGAGAAATACATGAATGTGTGTTTCCTGTATGTCCCACCCCCCTCTGTACACAGCCTTAAAGCATTTAGTTGTGCCCGGTGTAGCCTGTCCATCCTCTCACTTGTACACAGCCGGCCCATATCTGACCTGCGTCTCAGCGATCTCCACAGGAATTAAATCACCTGCCATAATCTGCTGCTCAGATAAAGTCCAGACGGCAGACTGCATGAAGTGCCGCTTATCTCATTACACGCCGCATGAAACGGGCCGCCGCCAAACCAACGCGCTCGGCAAACTGCGCACAAAAGCGAGACGCGCTACACGTGTCGACAAACGCAAGGCGGCCTGAATGAATAGAGATTTGATTTATCTCGACTTCAGACTCAAAGCAAGACCACTATCAAATAACACACAGTATAAACTAATACAGGCTGAGGAATTATCTTCAATGAACCAATTAGGAAGCATCGTATCAGTTGACATGAGAGCCACTAGCGTCAATGGAGTCCTCATTTGCACTCTCAGATGGTGGGGGGTGCACACCACATAAGAAAATTAAAACATAGCTAAAGTTTTATTTTATCATTAGACTGATATTTAACACAGGCTGTGTTTGGTTTGGCTCTCATAGACTCTCTATGACAAAGGAAAACACACTTCAGCCAAGCCACAGCGGCGTCAAAGGAGAACTAAAGGTAACACAAGCGGAGCAGTTTATTTATGATAATGTTTAAGAGTGCGAAGTAACTGTGATGAATAGATATTGTGTCAATGAAGTGGATATTTTGAGACAATAAGAAGATCATCTTCTGGTTAGTGTAAGGTTTCTCATACTGTGATATTTCTGTGGAGTCCTTCTGGTGGTGCTCTAGGGCCAGGCCTTCTTCAATTCTATCTATTTTATTTAGACACAAAATTACCTACAAATGTGGCTTCTGCTAGTTTATACATGGCTCACAACCTCTTTAGTCTTCATTTGGTTCTGATTTTGGTCTAGACCTGGGGGTTTTTGGAGAGCCAATTATTTTATGAGGTGGTACTACAGCAATAGTATCTAAATAAAATATACAGTTGTGCTCAAAGGTTTACGTAAACTTATGCTTTTCATGGAATATGAATGATAACACAAAAACCTTTATTTGGCACATGGTTGGTGGTTGCGTGAAGCCATTTATTGTCAAAAGAAAAAAAAACACTTTTCAACAAGAGAAACAAGCTAAATGTCCCTGATCAAAAGTTTCCATATTGTGCATCTTGAAACAAACACGCATTTTGTCAGAGAGTCCTGTATTTCAGCTGAAGTGAGTTTTCCTTTGCTCCTGAACAGTTCTCCTGGCAGTTGTTGAAGGTCATGTAAACATTAGATCAGGGACATTTGAGTAGTTTCTGTTTTATTATGATTTCAAAAGAGTAAACTCAGTTCTTTGACAATAAATGGCTTCGCACAACCACTAACCATGAGTGGGATAAAAAGGTTTATGTTTTATCATCCATATACTATGAAAAATGGCCAAAAGATTAAAAGGGTATGTAAACTTTTGGCCATAACTGTATGCACAAAAACTGAAAATACCATTATTGTACATAAGTTAGTATCAAAGGATGAATTTTGAGAGACTCTTAGGAGCGCCTTGTTTATATACAGCTTGCAACTTTCAAGAAAAAGCCAACTAACTATTCAGAAATGTAAGATTATATATGTATAAAAAGAAAATCTACTTCGGACAGTATGATTAAACATCAAGACTAATTTACACTTGCTGGTGCAGCGGCTGAAACTCAGTTCAATACATTGTTGGGAGGGGGGTGCTGGCTGTAACAGAGCTCCCAGCTGCCAGCTATTGACCCCAGATGCGTCTAGTTTTCTCAGAGGGAAAGGGAAACTCCGGGCCAGCAGCGGACACCTACAAAAATCAACTCACATTTTTTTCTCTTCCCTCATCCCTAAACTCCGAGCCTCCAATTCTCCAGCCTCTTGGGGACAGCTGTCAGATTGACTTTCCAAACGGGACAGTCATTTGGCCACGCTTGCCCCCCTCCTCCTTTCCTCCCCAGCCCTACCACACACACACACATGCACACATACACAGACATTTGCATCAGGGCTCCAATCTAGGGAGTTTAATCTGCTTAGTTTATGCCTGACTCATAGCCATCCATCAATTACAGGCAGTGAGGGGAGGACTATTGACACTGTGTCTGCAAACACCATTGTCTGGGCCCAACACAGCCGCGCTCTGAAAGGCTCAAAGCGAACTCCGTAGAGAATGAGTGAAAAGGAGGAGAAATGAGACATACCAAAATAGAAAACCATTTCCTTCTTTTATGCCTTCCCACTTTGATTTCCCTAAAGGTCCTATAGTACGCATCATTCAGGCGTATTAACATGCTGCATGTTAGACAACTTAATAGCAGTGTTTCTTCTAACTTCACATAATGTACATGGAAAAGCAACTCAGCCCTAATATCTCAGCATACAAAACTCCTGGACTGGAGTGGGCAATTAATAGAATAATAATCTATCTGTGGTTATCTCGATAATTGGCATGGTCTACAGCCAATCCTGAGGCAGTAACGGCTTATTGTTTTGTCTTTGTAAGAAGCGATACTGGTTAGTTTTGCCATTTTTTCTTAACTGGACCTTTGTTCTTATTTATTTATTTATTTATTTGAGAAAGGAGGGACAGTACATATTAATGAACATTTTCACAAATGTAAATATGCCAGATTATAGCCTAATTTCCATCAGTTCTTAAAACAAATAAAACACAATTGCACCTAGCGAGACATACTGTGCAATTTTAGTGTTGCAGCAATAATCAAGGTGTGTGAAGGTGTCTGGGGTTCAACATAGAGGAGCTACGCATCATGACATCAGCAGGTGCGGGCAAGTGTTCTGAGCACCTTGGTCTTCTTTTTGATGATTTTTCTGCTGGTGTGTTCAGGGCCATCTTCAATTATACTGTCCTGTTATTCCGTTTAGATACTGTTTAGTCTATGCTTAAGTAGTGCATCTAAGTTTGACCGCAGTTTGGTTTAGTCCAGAGCTGAATCAATCAAATGACAACAAACCTATTATTAAAATTACTATTTTAGTTATCGAGTAATTGTTGTTTGGATTAATTGTCTGATTTTTCACTCAGATGCAGGAAGAATTATATCAAAATGATTTTTGATGAAAAGCCTATATCTTTAAAGGTAGGGTATGTAAGGGGATCCTATTGTACTGTACATATTGCACAAATGTGTTCTCACTCTCCCCAGAGCATGTTCAAATCAAAAAAATGTTTTACTGATAACGAAAGTAATTCATTTATTCACAAACATTTTAGTCTTTTGTTTTGTTTGTGAAGTCAATTATCTAATCAGAAAGAGTCAGCTCCACACTTTCACCACGGCTAAAACCAGAAAATTTCACTTCCACAATCCTAGCTCCTCTCTACAATCAGATCCAAGTTAGTGTGGTCTCCGTAGTTACAGCTTAGTGACTGAATACTGGATGTCCTTAGCTTTCAAATGAGGAATGGCATGTTCACATAAGATAAGATAAGATAGCTCTTTATTGATCTCACAATGGAGAACTTGTTACAACAGCTCTTAGGACAGGATCACACGGGGGGGGGGGGGTGCAAAAAGTCAGGAAATGTGCCATCAGGAAGAAAAAAGGTTTGCAAACAGTTGTAATAATACTGGAATAGGATAATAAACTAAATTTAAAAAGCTCATACTGATCAAATAAAATAAATTAGTGTTTCTTAGCATCTATCAATAAAACACATACATAAAAAATAAAATAATCTTTAGTTGCAGCCTCGGTTTCATCAAAGTCTGGGTCTAGCATTTTTTAGACCTGGTTTTGTTGTGATCTAGTCCTCTTGGTATGTAATGTGGATAGCCAAGTATTTTATGAGACACTACTCGGTCTGAAAAGTTTGAAAACTACTGACACAGGATGAGACAAACACCACTCCAGAGACTCGCTTTAATGAGGAAAAGTCCGTTTAGCAGAAGAGGCGACTTCTTGAAATAGACGGATTGGCTTGGGATATGATACATTCGCTGACAGATTGACTGACAGACGAGCGCACACAAGAAGATCCGTTTCACTGTATTGATCTGTCGCCCGCACTGTAAACAGGTCAAAGGCCACGCGTGCCCAACACACACACAAAGCAGGAATAGGTAACGCGTCCATAATCCTCGCCGGGCCCGAAACCCTAGAAAGCCTTTGGGAGCAGCTTAAAGCATTGTAACCATAGAAATGTCACTAAGAGCTACTGAGGACCTGCTGCTGCTATTCTCAGTGGGTCAATGGACTTCAAATGGTTTTCACTTATCTCTGGGATCCGATGGGTCTGCTGTGGGCAGGAAGTCGGGCACTGCTGGGAAAACGTGCGCACAGGAAGGCATCGGAGGGAGGCAGGATCTCCTTACAGCTAAATTAGGCTCATTTTTGCATATTTCAAAATAGAACTGTGGCAAGTAATCAATACGCAAACCCGCAAATGGCGCCCCCCAGTGGAGACAGACAGGACCCTTACTATGTGAGAATCTTTGAGACAGTCCAGCCTCGATGACAGGACTCAAGTGAAGTGGTAAATTAGGAACAAGAGAAATTTATTAAGATGAAACTAGGACCAGGACCAGAAACCAGGACTTATAAGTCATTGGTACAATCCAGGTCTAAATTGGGACAAAAACTAGAGCCAAGTACCACCATGGAAAAATAATGAGCTCTCCAGGTACCACCAGATCAAAACCTCCTCTATAGTAGGACTAAACTAGGTAGGAACTGCTGAAACAGGGGTAAACTAGGAATAAAAAGGTCTAAATTAAGATGAAACTACAAGGAAGTTAGCATTATCCAAGAGCAGAAGTCATACAATTAATTAAGGTCAAAATATTCTGCATTTTGCCAGAGCTCCACCATGTTGACCTCCGTCTCTGTTTGAGGAATATCGTCTTGACTGATGGCATGTTTACTTTATGAGGAAGCAGCTGAGGCCATAATTACTGATTTGGTTTTTCTTCCACTCAGTCACTCGGCTGTGTTGCCTTGTGGCAGGTGCCCATATGGACGTTCCCACTCAATACCATTACACCACATAAGCCCTCTCCTCCCTTTCTGCATAATGTGGATTAGCCAAGTTCTGTCACATTCACAACCAAAAGCTTTGGATTAACTTTGTCAATTCACAAAGTAAAAAGTGAGATTCTCATTCTTTAATACAATACTAATGTGAACTGTAGTGACGATCATGCTACAATGGCATACGTTTGGATTTGAGCTCTAAATCCTACCAGTGTCAGTCATTCAAACCTGTATCTTGTTTGCAGAAGATGATTGCTTTACTCACCCAATAAAACAAATACACTTTCTTGAAAACTAAATTAAGTAGGGTAACGGGCGCTTTCATGAAAAACTTGAAAAGTGGATCTTTGTGCTGCACAATAACCTAGTGGTTAAGGCTGTAATACATTATGCAGGGCACTTGCCGGTCTCCAGACTGTGACAATTTGCTGAATGTCTCTTCAAACCATTCAGGCGACACAATCCTATGTATTGAAAAAAATTACACATGGCAATCACACTGGTAAATTCACCTTTAAAAAGATTTGAAAAGTTTATAAGACATAATGAAATAGTGCAGTGATCCCCAAAGTGGGGTCCACATCAAAATAAGTTGAGTTTTAATGATCTTCAAGTGCGTCTGTTTAATTATAACAAGGATTTATCTGATACACGGCAAAAACTGATCTAAAAATTAACATTTCTTGATAATTTCCCGTTCATTTGAGCAGGTTAAGTCTGTTTGCACTTAAAAAAATATATTAGTCTTATACATTTTAATATTTTGGTAGCACTTTATAATACGGCCCGGTAACTACTGGTAGCTACTAGGTAATTACTAGTAATTGCTATTAAAAAAAACAATAATTACCCAGTAACTCTTAGGTAATTAACCCTAACCCCCTCTTATTACCTAGTAATTACCTAATAGATAGTAATTACCTAGTAGTTACCAATATGTTTTCGTTGGCAGATTTCTCAAATGAAATTCTTGATGAATGAAGATATTTAAGCATGTGATGATTTTTAATGCAGTTTAGTTACAAATATTAG
>OMNZ01008561.1:2646-13258 GCA_900303255.1 Lesueurigobius sanzi | reverse complement strand
TGGTTTGGCACTACTTTCCGTTCTCCAGTCAACAAGAGTCAACCCCCTTAATGTGCTTCACGTAAACTCTGTTTGCAGAATTGCAGTCTCAATGTCAGCACCAGAGGCCGCCAAAAACACAACTATGCATTTCTGTTTTGATAAGTAAGTCCTACAGGCAATGCTAAAAATAAAAATAAAATAGTAGAGTTCTGGATCAAATTTTATACATTTAACCTTGCATAGAAATCTGCCATTTTAAGTTTGTTTTTTTCTTCCTTTGATTTTGCATATCTTCATGTCAACATTTATTTTTTAAAAATTACCTTGAGCAGGATTATAATACTAACCCTATGCATAAAGAATATTGATTTCACTTGTATTTTCCATACATTTGATGTAGCACTTAAATTTGCTGAAAAGGGGTTCTACTCTGAGAATCTATAAAAAGTGCAGACAGGAGTGTGTAGTTATGCAAAGACCTGTCTTCAAAGCTCCAATGTACCCTCGCTGTAATGAAATAATTAGCCTGTTTCATCGCTCGCCGTCAGCTGGGCTCAAACCTGTTCCCACATACGGCTCACATGAACGCAAGGAATCACGGGAGTCAGCAGCTGATTCAGGAGCCGATTAAACACACACACCGGCATCCACCTCATCATATCATTTTAATCTCCACAGGTGGCAAATTCGAGCCCTCTGGCGAACCGTCAGCATGTCTGCTCCGAACAAATCATCTGGCGTGTTCTAAAACTGCTCTGTCGTCACAAGGCCATACATTGGAGACGGAGCTTGCGGCTTTTTTCCCTCGTCTTTTTTCCGTCTGTCTAAAACTGTTTGCGCGCATGTAGTCTGAAGCAAGGATTCCCAACATATCCATAATCTCAGAGAATATTTGGCTTTCATGTTGTCATAAAAGTATCCTCAATGGACCCGGGTCTTGAGGAGAGAACGTGGGATTAATAGGTTGTCTATAGTTTAAAATTGAGGTGGAGGGCAGCTTCTCTGTCCTGGTAACTTTCTATTTCTATCTAAAGATTTCTATTCTTTTTCGTGTAATTCCTGGTCACAAAGTTTGTCAGTTCATATAAACCGTGGTCTAATTATTCTCCCATAAATGCGTCCAAAAGTGGTGACAATATTCAAAAACATGTGCTTGATGTTAGCCAGTACAAAGGACTTTCAGCCAAAATAATAATAATATGGCATGTTTGTGAATCTAATCATCAAATAATGATGTGGGGAAAGCATTTTGGCATTTTGTTGTAGTAGTAGAAATCACAAAATGTAAGTATTAAATTCAGAGAGAATAGTAAAAGGTTCCCAAAATGCCACAAGATAATATCCCCTCATGTAGTATTTTTCAAAGTCATTCAAAGTCATTGTACAATTCCGCATTATTCCTTCACTCTCTGTCTATGTGGCCAGAGCTGTCCTGGGGTAGACTGACGGAAGTGAGGCTGCCAATCTGCGCCCTTGGCCTTGTACCTCCGACAGCGCCACAGTTTCGAATAGACTTGACCCAAAGCAATCACTCCACATGTGACTGGACATCGACACAACACACAGGCAAGCGTTCAAATCAATGAAATACTCACATTGATGTTTTCAATCTTGTAGCTAAATCCAACTTTTCTGCATCATTTCCAGCACATTATCTCTGCTGCTTGGTAGGAACAGAAGACTCAAATGCAACACAGTGACCTACAGCCTTCTCTCTCACCCCTCCTGTGTCTTGCCCAAACCCCACCTTCTGATCAGCTTTAGTTATTCAGCCACGCACACTCGCACAGTCCAGTGATCTTTTTTCTTTTTTTTTTAGCCACGGAAAGGTGCACCAGTCAAAATGTAATTTTCTGCGAGATTACACATGATAATGAGTCGCTTTGCCCGGTCGCCATAAATGATGACTTCCAATTATAGATGCATAAGTATCGATCCGTCAACAGAAGCGGTGGGAAAAGAGCGAGGGCAGGAGGGGCGGCGCAAAATGCAATGTAATGTTTACACCTTTCCCATAATGAACAAACACAAAAACACGCAGGTCTTCGGGAAGAGGCTGACAGCTTTCAGAGACTCACCTGGGAGTATGCCGAAGTGTACCACCTGCACTTTCCCTGCACCCACATGCGTCCAAACACCACGCCGGACTGTTTCCAAGCAGACTAAACATGTGCAGAGAGAACCCCAACCCCAAAATCACCTCTATTTCTTTTTCTTCGTTTGTCTAAAAGCGTCTTCTGATATATTGCCCTTACTCACAGTCAGTTTGATGCGCTGGTGTGTGGCTCCGCTCCTCCGCTGGCACAGCTGCAGTCAGTCAGTCACTCTCAAGGACAAACGCTCCGCTCTCCTTCGCCTCCTCCAGTCTGTGCAGCTCAGCGATGCAGCAGCAGCAGCACACGCGCCCAATACAAACACACACGCAAGAGTTCACCTGTCTCTCCGCCTCACAGGGGGGTCCTGGGAGAGAGCGTGTTTAAGCACAGCGTAAAAGATAAGGATTAGGGGGGAGGAAGAGAATACTTTGGACGCATGCGGTCAGTGGTCCCCTGAATAATCCATTGTGGCTTTATTTGCAGAGGGACCGAGGAAAAGGGGATGTAGAGGACACACCGCACTCCACAATTCCCATAGACACACAAGAGTGAGTCAATTGCAAAAACGGAGAGAACCAGGGAAGCGGAGGGAGTCATATTTCACTGATGTTGAGTCAGCATGTGGTGGTGTTGATAAGAGTTAGTACTATTTAGAGGCCGTTATGGAATAAAGGTGTGTCTGAATGTGTCTGTATGGCAGTAGCTCACATACAGGAGAGTGATCAAACAAGAAAAAGCTTTGGCGTGTGTGTAATTGATAGCCAAACTGCACTTGCATCATCCACTTACGGCCCAATCGCTGTAGAATGTGTGATGAAATACAGAGAAAATAATATGTAATACTAGAAATGGTTTAATTTGCTCCATTGTTTGGCTGGCTGAAGCGTCCTCATGTCATTGAGATGTGATGTCATGATTTCCATAATACTGCTACTAGGGAGTATTGTTGCATTGTTGAAATCACAAATACACTGTATATAAAGAATCTAAATGTCTCATATGCAAAATATACAGTATCTTATTTTCGAAAAGGCACCCTTGCTTCAGTATTTCCACTTTTATGTGCAAGAAACTCAAAAATTCAACTAAAATTCTGTACATAAACGTCTCTGCTGATACAGAAGGGCGTGAATCAGTTGCAATATAGTTAAAAACATGAGCTATTAGCAAGAAATTATTTGCGTTTGAGGCGAATTCAGCAAAATTATCAAAGCAAGTCCTGTGAACTTTAAAAACAGAGGAGCTTCATGACCGGCTGAATATGTAGAAAAAACATATACAGTACATGCATGTTATTGTGAGGAATAACCTTAAACCAAAGTCATCTAAAGTCAGTTTGAGTAGAATATTGGCCCGATAATTGATAAACGTTATAGTAAGTACGGTTATAGAGGGGATATTGTTGAAATACAGTATATAGACATTACAATCACACACACAGGGGTCTTTAAGAATTTAATACTCTCAGCCCACATCACTCATGATGGTACAGTCTGGCTAAAATATTCCACATATATTGACTTTCTATAAGTATTTGGTTGTTTTTAACATGACAGTATAATCAAGCCTAGATACAGTTTCAAAAACAAGAACAGAAAGAACACAGTTGCGTATGGATCTGTCAGATGTGTCTGAGTTAGTTGCAAAGGTGTTGGCACAATGACAAAAGATTGTGCACTTTTTTAAAGGTTTAGTAATCTTTTAGTAACCCTAAGCTAACACAGTCTCCAGCCTTGAGTCACTCACAGTGCTCACAGTACAACATGTCTAACCTTTGAAGTATAATTGGTAGAACTGTATTATCAGAACAAAACATTAAAAACAGTAAAGGATGTTGATGATGCCTCCATAAATAAACAAAGCATTTCTTTATGACAACGCACCCCAACATTACTACAATTAAAATAACCTAAAAACCATTATCTTTCTTGAGGTATGGCTGACTATCACGGATTCCAAAAATCACTGTGCAAAACAAAGTCCTTTACTTCTAACTTTACCAAACTGCACTGTCTCTGTGGTGCATGCTGGATGCTACTCATTGTATTGACATCTTGGCCGGGGGCCTGTGAAACAGGCTTTGGGGTCAAAGCGCTGAGGCAGCGTGCAAGTACGACACACTAACAATGAAGCATCATTGTCATTAGTTAGAGCTAAGTCACTCAGTCTGTGGAGGTTCCCCAATATGGGAAAGATTAGTGACCACTTTGTCTCAGTCCTGGATGCATCTGAACGTTTTACAGTGTTTGTCCCTGAGCAGGTCTTGTATCTCCTGAGATGCTCCGTCTCCATCTCAGGGTGAACCATTCAGAACCATGCAGCTGTTCAGTTGAAGCCCAGCCCTGTGCCTTTAGGTCTCTGTGTGGCCCGGATGGGTTCAGTTATACCCCTTCCTTCAGGACCCAGGCCCATCCCAGGGGACCAGCCCATACCCTGCAGCATTCTGCTGCCCATGTTTGACTCTGGGATGGGTGTAGCATTCTCACCAACAATTCCTGGAACCAGAAGGCACAAGACACTTGAAACAAAACCATGATACTATAAGATACATTGCTACTACTTTTGATGAACCGGGTAAAAAACTCGACTATTCAATCTCTGCGAGTTCAAGACAGAAGGTGATGAACAGGAGGCTGGTGAACATGCTGTGTGCAAGAACGAGGAAGAGGGAACGAGAGCCAAAAATACAGTAAAAGGAGGCAGTTGGTAGTATGTGCCAGATGGTGTGTTCGGTGAAACTAGGTGTGCGTCCAATACCTGAGGGGCCTGTCGAAGTAAGGGGGGGTGCTTTTCTCCTCCGCTTCACATCCCCTGTACATAGAGAGCCCAGGTGTCCACTGGTCTGCCTGCACAAACAGAACACTCATGATAAAGCATGGGAACAAAAGCTTAACTAAGAGCCGTGACTATCTAAACAAGGATGTGTAATTGCCAGGTTAAGGCCATTTTGTTGTTTCAGAATCAATATTCTCACTATTCCCATCCCCCAAACACTGCAAAGGAATTTCCTGCTTGTATGCGGCCAATATGGTACTGGGAAGATCATATAATAATAATCACCATATAATAAATTCAGTCTCTCACCTGCTGGCCGTTTTCACAGAGCAGCTCCTACGATGTCCTCGGTCTGTGCGTGGATCCCAATGTAACTAAAAAAACAACAGCAGCATTTTAGACTCAAAGGGCCTGATTATTAAGCCAGGTGCTAAATTGTAAGTAAAAATTATTATTGGTGCAAATCTGATATGTAAATGAGTTTGCGCTCAGGCCTTATATCACTTATGAGAGAAACTGTACCTGGTATTTGGACAACTTTAGCACATACCATATAATAAAATCAGGCTCATGGTGTTTACCTTATCATTGTCATTCCAGACTAATACCAATAACAAATAAAAGAACAACCCAAAACAAGTGGAGCTCCACATCTCTATAGGAAAGGATGTCACCTCCACTTTTTTTCGCGACATTGAATTAAACAGATCCCAATAAGACGCCCGTGGAGCTCCACTAATCACATCACATCTCCATCAGCTGTAGTCAGACCCTTCTTGGCCAAACAGCAAAGAGTTTGTTGCCATCTGATTGTTCCATAAATACAGCTTTAGATTTCCAAAAGTTGATCTTGCATCAACAAATGTGTATTTTTCGCCCCATCTTTAAACAGAAATACACAGAAGGTTGACTCACCGGTCCGTGTTCTCTCCTCAAACCTGGGGGAAACCATGGCCTGAAAACAAGATGACCATGTCTCACAGCTGACAGATTTATACAGTGTAACCAAAACGCCACATCTGTACTTCAGAAAGCAAGGAAACTTTAAGCCACTCACTCATGGGCATCCTGGGTTTGTCGATTCAGTCTCTCATTGAAGCTTTGGCTCGTACCCTGGACCTCTGAGGCCTGTTGGTTTCCATGGAGACGACTCAATCGAGCATGGAGGCCTGAAGGTCATACCACAACCCTGGTTAATAACCGTTGTAATAACAATATAATTTGACTAAAAAATGAGAACAAATAAGTGTTTATGTAGGAACTAGATAATGGTTTGCTATGGAGGATGAAACAACTAAATAACTTGGTGAAAAACACAAAGTAACATAATATGCAGGTTAAGTGTTAAGTTATTGCCTCCTACTGGTCAGAAAGATAACTGCAAAAACATTGTACTGACAAAATATGCTATATTCTCATTACAGGCTGGCTGCTGGGACAATCATTATACAGTAACAAAAATACTACTTCTAATTCTTATTGGTGCAGAAGCTATCATATTGTCATTTGAGGACACTGGCTCCCTTTTTTACTTTTAAAAACACCATAATGTCATGCCCATGTGTTTCAGTACCTCTTTGGTTGCCATGGCTCATCAGCGGAAATGCTCCAGTGAGAATACTGTTTAAAACGGGATCTGCAAGGTCCAGCTCCTCTGAAGGGGTCTCCCTCTCCCACCATGGGACCACTCCTGCCACCCCACACGCCCCTCCAGGCACTGTCCCAGAACCAGGCTCCCCTTCATAGAACCAGTCGCTCTGCTCATCATCACCTGCAAGGTAAATAAGAAACGTACATAACGAGTTTTGTGATGAGCTCAGTTGTTACCTTTAAGTTTTTTGTTTTGTTGTGATTCTCATAAAAGAAATGGCCACATTTACAATTTTTCCTTATATATTTAGTTTAAGAGTTGATACCTTGTCTTCCTTCGTCATTGGTAAAGAGCCCACCATCACTGCTATTACTGACACTGCTCGTTTCACTGCAAAAAAAATTGGGAGAACAATGTACTGATTGGTGTGATTAAGTTAATAGTTATGTTACTTGATATTAATATAAATATTGTTTAAAACTTGCTGACAAATATAAATGCACTAACCACCTGTCACTCATGTCCTCATCCGAGGCTTTTTGCTCCTCCAGCTCCATCTTGTCCTTGGTCCCTTCAGTTGGAGAAGAGATGGTGTCCTCACTCTCCACCACGACCCCCTCATCAGCCGCTTCCTGGCCCATCCTGTGTACAGCCACTTTCCTCTTCTTCACCCGACTCTTGCCTCCCACGGGCCCAACCACAGCTGCTCCACACAGCTCCATTGGACTCCTGCCCTCACCAGTGACTACTCTGTGTGGCCTGGCAGCAGAGCGAGCCTTTGGGACAGGAGGAGGTCCAAGGATGACAGGCGGTTCTGGTTCAGCTGGAGGGTCCACAGCCATTCTCTTAACCTTCCTCCGCCGCCGAAGACTGCGAGATCCCTCCGCTGCGCCCAGGACGACCAAGTCATCTGGCCACAGCGGTCTTTTACTGCGGCCTGCTTCAGCGGTGAGTGGAGTGCGCCGTTTAGGGCCCAGCTGTTCATCAGAGTCACTGTTGTCACGAGCGTGGCTGTTGGCCGCGGACACTGCTCCTGTACTGGCACGGTAGTCCTGTGACATAATACAATTGTATTGCTTCTCTTCTGAATTTGATCAGGAATATCATTTTTTGCTTTATTGACCTCACCGTGGAGAAATTCAGTACATTCTACACACTGTAAGAATGTACTGAATGAGAATAAGATACTGTATAAAAGGTAGGATGCCTTTAACTGCAGGATGTGAAGAGTTTACTTTCTGACCTTGTGCTCCTCCACACTGGACTCCGAGCCCTCGCTCAAATGTCCCGTCTCCCAGGGCGGGTGTGGGTTGTCGGAGCGTCGTTTTCTGCCTCTGCGTTTCCGAGCTTGCCTCTTCAGCAGACAGCCTACAGTGAGAGCGTGGTCTCCCCCATCGCCAAAGCCTCCCCGCGCCGCCTGTTCCGAGCTCTCCTCTAGTGCTGACACCAAATCGTGGACAAGTTCGTCCATCGTCCGGCGAAAGTGCCTACAGACACAATACAAATATAGTTGGTTAGGATTTGAATATGAAGTGAAAGAAACCACTGTGATCTGCACAGTCTGCTGTTTTTCTTGGGTAATATAGAGTTCGGGAAAATTTACTGTTACGATGGAAATCCGATGTGTGTGTCTACAAGCAAACGTTGTCCATAGACTTACTTTGGTTAGAAACATTATGAAAAGAGGACAAAAGAGCAGAGGAACAGCTCCATTAGCTGCTGAGTCACTGCTGGTAAATACATCCAACACACCGTAGTGTCAAAATGCTTTTATATAAACGAGAACTCCAGTATTTTACCTTTTAAACCCTCCATTAGCTTATTATGGAAAAACCTGCTGCAAATCCCATAATACTTTGCGATATGACATCACTATCCTGAACTCTGTACGATATGTATGAATGAAATTGACTTGAGTGAGACCCAAGTACACATTATGCCACTACAAGAGATACTGTCAATAATGCACAGTACTTTCAAAACTCTCTACATTAGTCTCAGTACCAATATGACGAGAACAAACTCATCAAGCGTTTGAGTCTCTCTCATCTTAGCTTTGATTGATGCCCAAACACTAACAGGTAGCAATGGAAGCATTTTGATAGTGACATTCGATCAAATATCTGATAGTACAGATGCATCATTGGTTTTGAATGAGTATGATACTTATAGAGTACTCTGAAAGCGAAGCATCACTGTGTCATAAACAATGCTAACCTAGTTTTACGTGCTGTTGTTAGCTTTCGTTGCTAAGAGCTGCTAGCCGTCTTCGACAACAGTATTTATCTGATGTTTGGGTAAACAACTAGCATCAAAACCACGCGACATGCAAGTAAATATCACCGTGTAAATGATTGATTCAGTATAGCAACTTGGCCGCCTGTCCACATTCAACAAACCTTTAATATCCAGACTAACACGGCATATCCCGTTAGCAGGGCTAGTTAGCTTTAGCCAAGTAGCCGGCTGCTGCTGTTTCACGAGATTTGAGTGGACGTGAACAATATGTTACGTCTGAGTGATTTCAAAGAACGGCACCTACCAGCTCGTTCCCGCTTTGCCGATGGTTTTTAGATTAGCTGCACGGAACATGAAAGCCGAAAATTGCCAGGTATCCTCAGCCAGAAACAAGGGACAAACAGTGACACATTCTGACACACAAAAGCTGGATCAATATACGCGCATAGGAGGACACCGTGAAAGCACCAGCCACCAAGAGGTATGCTGCGTTCAAGTATTGTAGGACATACATCTCACCTTCTATTACTCTGTTTTTTTGTTGTTGTTGATTTACCCTGCATTATTTTATTTTTTTTCCAGTTATGAAACAATACTTGTTGGAGTACAGTAGGTCTAAACATATTTATAAAATGGACATTTATGTGTAAAACTGGCCAAGATGTGAATAACTTGAACTAAACAACTAACGAGCTCTAATGTAATACATTTTTAATTTTTTTTTTTTTTTTTACAAGATAAGGTAAGACTTTATTGATCTCACAATGGAGAAATGTACTCATTACAACATGAAACTTAAACTAATGACTATGGAGAAAATTATATAAAAAATATAGAACTATAATGCATGCATAAAAATAGAATACGATAGAAAAATCTAATGAAATAGTCATTTAACACAAGAGACAGCAGCATAAGTGGTGGGTTACAGATTAGCAGCAAATGTGAGTGTGAGGCATACCACATAGTGCAAATAGAGCAAAGCAAATGGACATGTTATTCAGTTTACATTACTTTACATTAGTCTGATACAGTTATTAAGTGTTCATTGCTCTGATACAAAGGTATTGAATGTTTTGAATGTTATTAAGTGTTCATGAGCCTAATAGGGTTAGGGTTAGGGTTCCAGAGGAGGGTCCAAAAAGTCAGAAAATTTGCCGTCAAAGTAGAAAGTAGGTTTGCAAAATAGTAATAAATTACAATTAATATTGAAATTGATATTTGAAATGTTAATAAATTTTCCCTTAGCAACAAAGGTGTTGGTTGAAGAGCACCTAAATTTGCTGGAAACTTGTTTTTTGTTCAGCTACTTCAAGTTACTCTAGATGTTTGTTGCTATCCTATTTTTGCTTTTTTTTCTCCGTTTAATATAAACATGCAAATTCTGTTTTTCTTAACATGCACATTGTCTGTAACCGAGTTAACGGTTATCAAGAAAAGATAATGTAAGTGAAAGGGGTAAGCATTCACAAGTTTTACACTTCAGCTTACTCCTTTTGAGCCTTTATTTATAAACTTTAATTAATGATGTGGAAATTATGTCTGCATCTTCTTCTTGTATTTCATTTTATTTTATTTTTTTACACAAATTGCTCAAATAAAATAAAGAAATGAAATGAGGACAGCTGAAAATTCTATGCTGGTAACTAGGGTAGCTATCAAACTGCAGATTTCTATTGTAGTTTATTGCTAAATTCCCTGTCACTGCTGAGCCAATCCACATGTAACAAAAACTTCAATGTCTTCTCTGTCAGCACATATGAACAAAGATCTAATTATTTTTTCATAAAGTTGTCCAAAAGTTCATTCAAAAACATGTGCATGATGTTGGCCAGTAGAAAGGACATTCAGCCATGAGAATAATATGGCAGGTCTGTGAATCAAATCACTATCAAATACTGATCAAGTACAACATTTGTCAATTTTCTTT
>OMNZ01008535.1:288-19512 GCA_900303255.1 Lesueurigobius sanzi | reverse complement strand
CTCAAATCTGAATAATTACAAATTAAGTCCTAGTTTAGACCTGGTTTAGACCTGGTGTCGTAGTGGTTTAGTCTTGGTTAAGACCTGTTTTAGTCCAAGTTTCAGTCCTTACATAGTTTTGACATGCTTCCCTCAGGGTTTAGTCCTGGTTTAGACTTGGGTTAATCCTGGTTTAGTTTTGGTTTAGTCCAGGGTAATCATCGTTTCATTCTGACCCTGGTTTAGTCCTTTTCAGTTTTGTCCTGGTTTAGACCTTGATTTCAGTCTCTGCTTTAGGCTTTCCGGTTTACTTCTTGGTTTAATCCAGATTGAGTCCACGATATTGTCTGATCTTGGACAAGGTTTAGACCTAGTTTTCTCCTGGTTTAGTTCTAGTTTAATCCTGACAATTGAAGCAGTGAGTGGAGAAAAGTGTCTTATGAAATGTAACATTACGCCAGCTAAGACTTATCTGAGAGCCACATGCAGTCATCAAAAGAGCCACAGGTTCCCTACCCCTGGTCTAATACATCAACATTATAAAACTACTTACATCAACAGTGATAATTCAATATGAGTACTGTATTGATATGACATTTGCTTTTGCCCAGATGGTATATGGTGTGCTGCATATTGACGCCTTACTCTGCCTGATGGGAGGTTGCAGTTTTCCAGGGCAGTCTCCACTCTCTTCCGATCGGCCGTGAAAATCTTGAAGATACTGAAGGGACAGAGAGAGAGAGAGATTTCAGAGCGATCCCCATCCGACTGCGTGTGCCAAACATGAAGTATCTGGTTCACTCTGATTTGTTACAATTGCACACCATATGGCTTTGTGAAATAACAGAATGATCAAGGGAGGAACAGCATGGGATTATGAAAAGATGGAAGGAAAATGATGCAAATCCAATAAAAGAAGATATGAAAGTTTGCTGCTATAATGCAACTGTCGTTTCATATTATTGCAACTTTGTCTGGGAAATGGTTTGTTTATGATAATACAACTGCCAAATTATTATTTACTGCTATGGGTGTTCATTTAGCGGCTTTTTATTTGGTTTGTTGGTCATTACAACAGAAAAAAAAGATACTTATTGCTTTTTAGCATTTAACCCTGAACAAAAAGAAAACCATGAGCAAAACAAGAGCTTCCTGAATCTCGTCTAAGTTATACATTTAGACCCTTGAACATTACCTATTTCCACACAGATATCTAATTGGGCAATTGCAATAGGAAATAAACGTATGGATTGGTGTTAACCTCTTAAGCCCTCGCATCCCCATTTTTGGGGACTTGCCACTTTTAGAGACAATCCTTGTTTATTTTAATCTATTTTTTAAAAAGTGTATTTTTTTTTCTTGGAAAAACTGTATTTTATGACCAAATATGTAAATAGGATCCAAAATTTTCAATTACAAATTTGAATTTTTTTGGCCAAAATGTGCCAAATTGTGCCCTACTTATTAGACTATTTTAAATTGAAACCTCAATAGCTTTTCAATTATTTATTGTTACAGAGATAAACAGTTGGTAAAAAGTCAATAATTAGCTGTAGTTACTATTTTTGATGTTTATTTTCTTCTTTACAATGTAAACAAGCTGCTGACCTTCTGTAATGTGGGTTTATTTCAGGCGGAATGCATGTTTTCTGTCTTTCAACCTCAATTACTAAGGCCCACTATGATTTTCTTGAACATTTTCACATCTACAGTGTCCCCATTGACATTCATAACATATGAGAGCAATATGAACATTTTAGACATTTTACAAGCTGTTAAATCCTTCCAGAGTATATTTGTACCAAATTCGGAAAAAACAGCAGGGCTTAAGAGGTTAAACAGTAAACAGTCAATACATTTACAAATAAAGTCTAGTCCAACTACAGCCATTATTCGATTCGGTTCTGATTTCTCCAGGGAGCTGGTTAGGCCACTGGTGTCTTGATGTACTGTACATGGCCGGGCCGAGGGCCGTGACTGCTCCTCTCAATGACTGTGGTAAGGTTCACAACAGCATCAGGGCACGTGGGGAAAAACCGTTGGCACTATACAACGTTGTCCCTGCTAAAAAAACAAAAAGCTGATATACTGTAGAAGTAATCACAGTTTTGCTCCAAGCGACAAACATATTTTTAGAACAGTTAGAAAATGTTAATTAGTTGCTTGATGATGAATGAAAGAAGTGAGCGATGGAGGGGCCCAATATGTGTCTGAGCTGAGCCTGCCTGCCTCTAAACCTCTCCTGCCTGTTTATTGCCCCACCCCCCACCCCAAATCAAACTTCCCAGGTTTACATGGGTTTTGAAAATCGTGTTCTAGTCGAACTAGGCAGTAGGGCTGGGTGGAATGAATTGATCAATTTGAATCGAGGTTCCTTTGAATAGCCCGATATCCATTACAAAAAACGAAAATCAATCCTTTTACCGCTCGCGTCGACTTCAGCAAATATCTCCGCAAGGAAATGTCATAGTACTTAGGTTTTTTTGCATTGGGAAGAGGAGGGTTCAGGCTTTAAAATGAGCCCAGCCATGTTCTTCTTTCAAAATGCTAAGTTAATATTAACAAAACTGCTGACTCTGCACTTTACACAATCGCCCAGGGATTCAGAACGGTACTAGGTCAAAACTGAATAATGTTGCCTTTGTGTTAATATAGAACTCGTAGGGCAAAACTATGGAGTATCATTTGTGCAAAAATGTGTACATTTTTATTTAAAAATATATATACTGTATATGGAGAATAAACACAGACGGCACATACAAGGTCAAGTTTATAGCCTTTAATGTTCATAGAAGCATATATTAGTGGAATAATAATTTTAAAAAGTGCATTCATTCTTCTGAGAATGTCTACCATATCCAAGTAAAATTGGAACTGTGTGATATCCTTAATGAAAGTGAAAATTAATCGTGAATCGCATCATGCCCTTGTGAATCGAATCAATTTGGGAAACACCCAGCCCGACTAGGCAGGACTTTTTAGTGCTCCATTCAAACAAACAAGAGCAAGAACGCTAGAGAGAGATGCCTGGGAAATGAACGGTCGCCCCAGTGGAATACTTCAGAGGTTTTATGATATAATGTGGCTTCATACAATATGGATAACAATAAATTAGCAGTATACATCTCTGCCCTAATTGCAGCTTTTGCTATTTGCTAATTACGACCATTAAAATAGCCATTTTTATTCAATTATTCATCTTTCCAGCTCTGACATGCAATAAACCCATCAGGCTGTGGTGCAGTACTTAGCATAGACAGACAATGATCTATGCGTGTGCCACTGCAGTATGCACATAAACAATAAAAGTAATTTATCTAGCCTCTCTCTTGTTGATAGAGCCATGCGCCTGTGTTTAGCCCTGGCTGCTGCGATTGCGTAACCTGTTTTATTAATCTTGTTCGGAGGTATTCCTCTGGCACTGGCGGTATACAGTGGGCTCGGCGGGAGAGCGAGGAGCACGCTGACATTACTCAAAGTGACATGTCCACGCAGCCGGGAGGTTAATTCCCTAAACGGTAAGGAGCGGCCCCCGAGTGTCTTGCTCGTCGACACCCACTGTTTTCTTCCAGGAGGGTTATCACCGGAGTTCAATACCGCTGCCTACCGCCTGCCTCAGAGCTTCACTTGACTAATGGAAGCAGGAAGGGCTTCTTCATTGAGCTGAAGACAATATATAAAAGCCTGTAGTGACAAGAAAATGGATGGAAAATGGTAAATGAGGATGTTAGCAGCCAATAAAATGGAAATATCATGAATAATACGGCTTGATATTTAATGTTTAATAGTTAGAAATTATTTGAAATAATGTCTATGTGCAGAAACATCAATAAGAACAGAAAAAAACGGGATGGTAAGGACTTTGAATTGCCTGGAGCGCCCTCTACAGGCAGCAGTGAGAAGGACATGTTATAAAACTTAAAAGTGCTTATAGTGGCAAGAAACTACAGTTGTGCTCATAAGTTTACATACCCTTTTAATGTTTTGGCCATTTTTCATCGAATATGAATGATAACACAAAAACATTTTTTTCCGCTCATGGTTAGTAGTAACTGCCAGGAAAACTGTTCAGGAGCAAAGAAAAACACACTTCAGCTGAAATACAGGACTCTCTGAGATTCTGCCAGGGTATGTAAACTTTTGAGCACAACTGTATATGTCATATAGTAGATGGGGATAGTAGGAGCCAAAAAAATGGGCCTATCCTGAATGAGTATGGCTTATCAGAATCAGAATAGAATTTATTGCTATTGTCAATGAAGGTTTCACAGACTAGGAATTTTATTCGGTGTTCTTGTGCAACATGAAAAATAAATACTAATAATAATGATAAATAATAAACGATGGAAAAAAGGATACAAAAAAAACTATAAACATTCTCTGCTGTGACAATTTATGTTTTAGAATTTGAAATAATGTCTATGTACAAAAAAGTCAATAAGAACGTCTTTGAGTGTCCAGAAAAGCACAATATAAAACCAATGCATTATTGTTGTGAAGAACTGAAGGATTGGGATGTTGAGGATGTGGAATTTTGCCTGGAGCGCCCTCCGAAGGCAGCAGTGAGAATGTTATGTTATATGAAAAAAAAACTGAATACAAGCTATCACTTGTAGCTAACAAATCTATGGTGCTGTAATGAACAGAACAGAACGAACATTAGATGGAAATTAGACCATGGCTACAATCCGGAGTGTGTTTACACGCATGAGACCCATGTGTGTTCACTAACATGCACTGTCCCAACCAAATGAACAAATTAGAGGGTTGGAGGACAGTTTGTGTTCCAACAAAATCCAGGCAATGCAGATCTGTGCATCTTAGAAGAAGATGCCAAATTAGACATTTTATCTACTATATCTTTACTATTTTTGCAATATTCAACTATTAGGTTGAGACACTGAAGGTGGAAAGGAAGAACATTTTACCTTAAAATATGTTTTAAGGTAACTTTCTCTGTATATTACTGACACTGCAGATACAACATAAGGAAAAAGAAAACATGGGGCAAATCTTTTTCAAAATAAATTGGCCAAATGCTCTAATTGATGGCCAGAGACATGCGTAAAAGTTTCAAGATACAAAGATTTTTGGTGGATATAGTCTAGGCTTTTTGTAATCTAATGTTTTGTCTTGTTGTAGGGGGTTTAAAGCTCTATGAATCCGGTTAGGAATCAGACATCAACAACAAAAATTCAAAAACAAGACACATTTTGGCATCTGTATGTGCAGATGTTAAAACAAAAATGTGACAAAAATACGTTTAACAGCCTTTGAAGTTAATAAAACCTAAGACAGAAAGTTGATTCAGTGGAATACTGTCCCAAAGCAGTTTATTTTGCTTTTATCTTTTCTATTTGTTCCCAGTTAAATGTTTTCCCATTAAGAGAGATACAGTACGTGGGCAAAAACCTCAAAAGAGCCTTGTCTGCAGTGTCTCTGTTGGACTTTGATTGATTAACATTTTCGGATAGACTCATTCAACTTCGTTCATCCAAGAATCATACTGCCGTGACATAACCTATCCGTGTCATGATAATTATAAAGCTATGAGCTGTTTCTCCCCATTTAGCTGCTGCTCCCTCGTCTGTATGACTAACCCGCCACTCTTTTTTTTTGCCATCAAAGCCGTCCCACACTCTCTTTGATTACGTCATGCATGGAGGGGTTTGTCAAAAAATAAAGGGAAAGAATGAAAGAAAACGTGGGGGTTTTGAGAGATGGGTGAAGCAAACAATCGGCTGGAGGGCCCTGCTGCAGACGCTAATTTATGAAAACAGTGGCGTGGTGGCGGGCGGCGTGGTGGAAGAGCGATGAGTCACTCCGTGAGACTTACTTCTTGACAGGAATTCTCCCCTCGGGGTTGAGCTGCAGCTTCAGACGGGTGTATCTGCAACGGGACACAGCATAGGTCTAAGTTACACATAAACATAAAAGCATTTGTCCGTGTGAGTAATACCCCTCGCATTAATTCTTGAATACATGTTTGGCATCAGTTACGGCGCAGCACGTTCACAATCATTAACCAGGGCTGCCGACAACGATATGCATATTTATTAGACGCAAATGAAATGAGATGTAAAGAGGAGCCTTTGCATGTCATGAATATTTCAAATTACCAGAGAACCATCAGTGTCTTTATCTCCCTGTGCAGCTTTTAGTCATAGTTTTCAGTGATTGGCTTTTAGATGGTTGGCTCAGTGGCGCAGCAGTTAGCGCTCGTGCTCCACAGTAAAAAAAGGTTCTGGGTTCGATCCACAGGGCCTTTCTGTGTGGAGCTTGCATGTTCTCCTCGTGCCTGTGGAGGTTTTCTCTGGGTTATCTGGTTTCCAGTACCACTCAAAATATGTATAATAGGGAGAGTGTGTTTGCCTGTGTGAGTGAGTGTCAAAAACAAACACTGTGGCCTTGTCCACACGTAGCACGGTATTAGCAAAACCGAATATCCTCCACCCTCAGTTTAGAAAATAATTCCGTTCCCAATCAACCACACAACACTTTACCAATCACTGCATTTCATTCATTCGGCATCAGGTCATTTTACATTTCTTATATACAACTATATTTACAACTATGTTAAAACACATTAAATAAAACACATCAACTTCAACTCACTCAACAGCCACTTTTTTAGGTAAAAGTAGTGTAGCTTGTTTGATTAGCATGACAAATGGTGATTCAGCAGAAAACAGCCAACCTGAACATGCTCCTTTGCCTGTGCTTTTCATCGTGAACCAGTATTTGAGCTTGTAAAAACAAGCAAGCAAAAAGTGCCTGAACGATCGTTAAAACCAATACAGTTGAGGGCATCCATGCTGCTTCTGAATGTAAACAATAGGTTGTGTGTGTGATAAGAGTATTTTGTCACAGGCTGACACTCGACCATCCAAAACAGTTATTTATGGCCACACACAGTGTTTTCCCAGATCTTCACTTTGGTCAGAGATTTTACAAAATGTTGTTTTTGATGGTAGGAATCTGTGGTTTAATGTGGATGACAGACCAAATCATAGAAAAATACCTTTATTTTGTGAGATACCCTGCTACGTGTGGACAAGGCCTACATTTTCTATTTGCAGGATTTGCAACAAACAGTTTCTTGTTTAACAAAGTCTGCTTAATACAATAAAACGTTAAAACAGTTTATTTTGATGGCTATATTCGATTTCTCACCATCTAATTTGAATTGAACAGGCCTATTAATTTACACCAGGGGTCACCAACCCTATGCCCCGGGGCACCCAGGTTGAGGCATCCCCCAGTAGCCCTTGAGACAAATCTGTTAATTTTCAGGCAATTTGTGACTCAGTATTTGTTTAAAAAAATGAATTTCACATGATATGATTAATACAATTATTAAACAGTCTTTTGAATATATTTATTTTTTAAACAGGTGCCCTAGATAGAACATCTTAATGCTCTTGAAAGTAGCCCCCAGCTCTAAAAACCTTGGTGAACCATGATTTAGACCTACAGTACATTCTTAGTTTGGGCACAACACCCAATATGTGATTGTTATCGGCTGTGATTGGTATCAACAGATGCAATTTTTAAAATAAGTTTAACAATCGTGATCAGTGCACTTTTAATTGTAGTAATATCGTTATTGCAATATTGCACACTTTTTTCTTTTTCGAAATTGTGCAGCCCTATGAAAACTGCATAATTTTGAATCGAATGGCACATCCCCAAAACCAACACAACCCATTGATAACATTATGCATACGGTAACTTAAACTAACATGACATGCATTGTCCCAGTGTCTGTGAGGAGCAGGCTGGAATGGAAGATAATCCCTATGGAAGTCTTTCATTGGCAGCCTACACGGCCACGCAGCGGCGGCTAAAAATAGCTCCACCGCTGCAACAGGAGCTATCATTACGGGCTCAGCTTTAAGTGGCCGCGAGCTAATAATTAATATCCATTGCAGGACTGTCCACTTGGTCAGGGCAGAGCGGAGGTAATGGTTAAGAGGGCGCATATATCGGGTTTAGGAGGTTTGTATTTTGTAACGGAAGACGTGGATATGAATATGCACCAGGACTGAAGTGGACTTTGGAAGTGGAGCAGAAAAAGAAGAGTAGAAGTTAATGTCCTCGAGTGCTTCAAGTGGCTCAGTGCTGTATAATTTATCCACAATAGAGGAGAAAAGTCATGTAAAGTACAGTGATTGTAAAGGATTGAAGTAGCACTAAAGCCAGGTCCAGGTCTAAGGCAGGGCTAAACCAATTCAAAATAGCAGTTTGTAAGTCAGACATAGTAGACAAAACTAATCCAATAGGGTCTTCTAGTGTCAACATTTGGAGATTTATTTTTTTATCAGACCCATGTGGTGACTGAGAGGGCATTGAAATCAAAACACAAGCTAAACCATACACAAAGTTAAGGCCAAAACTACAAACTGGAAATGGATCAAACATGTAAAGTCATATATGAAATCCTGTGTAGGTCGTGCAACAGAACCATTCATCGGGGAAACCATTCATTGCTCAGACAAAGGAATGTACAACAGAGTGAGAGAAAGAAACAGCAAAGGTTTGCACACGGGGAGCAAAACAAAAAAATGAACAAGAGCAATTCAAAATCGTCATCTCCGATCATTGCGAGAGGGGAAAACAAATTATGACTGGGATGGAGCTCATCAAAGTCATCAAGCCAGAGGACAATAATCTCTGTCACTGGATAAGATAAGACAAGACTTTATTGATCTCACAATGGAGCAATGTACTTGTAACAGCAGCTCTATAAGATCACAAAGTCAGGAAATGTGCCATCAAAGAAGAAAATACAATTGGTAGTAATAATAATAATAATAATAGAATAGAACTCAGTAGTAAAATAAACTCTACTGTATCAGAGTTGGCAGTGCAGATATAATGAATAAATAATAATTGTAAATACTGAGGTTAGTGCACGTGTTAAAATATAGATATTGTAGAACTATACAGTAGAGTTGTACAGTCTGACAGCGGTGGGTATGAAGGACCTGCGGCAGTGCTCCTTCTTGCACTGAGGTTGTCTCAGTGTGTCACTGAAGGAGGAAATTGAATTATGGAAATGTGCCCCCGGGACGGTGGACCGGGATGATGGGGCTTTTTTTTGCTTTCGCACATCTGGGACGCTGTAGTAAAGAAGCCGGACTGCAGTTGGCGCTGTTGTGCAACGTGTGCCGGTAGAAAAACAACATCAAAACCTGTGTCAATCATCTGACAGGACACATCACGTGACCACTCTGAACTTTATCCCCGCAGGGAAATTTAGGGGAGGGGGAACGAGGCCATATTGAATCAGGAAGTAAGACGTTTGTAGTCTTTTATTAAGCCGATTTAGATCAATACAACATTTTCTAACCAACAAGATAAGCTAGTGAAGATGCGTTAGAGGTGATTACCAAATAAGTGCAAAATACTCCGTCTGTAGGAGTCAGGACTTTCCACCAGGTCTAAAACAGGACAAATGTAGTTCTAAACAAGACATTGACAAAGTTATCATCAAAATGCCACGTCCCACAGCTTGAAAACTCAATACTGTGGCTCACTTTTACCCCGCTTCTTCCTGTGTGCACATTTCAGCGCTCCTCATTCTCTCCCCCCCCGTAGTTAATACCGAACCAGCCGCGCTCATTTTTACGGACACCGACAGTGACTCACCGCTGTGTCTGAAAATATACAAAGCCAACTGTATAAATTCCAGCGGAAGACGGACATGTTTTTTTTGGAGGAAACGCTAAAGAAATGTGCAGCCAAATCACAGCGCGTCCTTGTGGAGCGGCCTCATCATGAATGCAGCGAGCAGCCGGGTCCAAGGAGTCACCTCTGATATGTTTGTATTGATTTCTAAATTACATCTTGCACAAAATGAGGACATGATGTTTTGTGTCACTTGGCATTTATCTGTTAATGTCAGGATTCATCTCGTCTGAACTTGACAGGCGCATATCAATAAGCGAGACCTGAAAAGCAATGTTATTTTCAGCAGTTAAAGCCGTGACTTTCCGCTCAGTAAAAATAACAAAACACAAGCTTTTATTTTAAGTAAGATAAGATAAGACCTCATTGATCTCAATGGAAATGGGAATTCACTTGTTACAGCAAATCTTAAGAACACACAGGGATGAACAAAATACACTCTGAATTCTCTTTACTGTAGGGGGCTGACTCTCCTCAGATCTGACTCATAACTTTGCTGGGAAGGGGACACAAGTGCAATCCAATAAGTTTAATTTTGATAACCGGATGGAAAAATAGTCATTGTCTGGGATGAGAATTTAGTAGCTTTTGTAATGTAGCAACTTGGGATGTTCCACAGTGTGGCTTTAAGCAGATGATGAATTAATGTTATCATACTCTACAATTGTCAATAAAAGGTAAAGATGGGGACACACTAGAGGAGTTTTAGCCAGATCTGAGCCTCCGTGAGTTTGAGGAGGCATTGCCCAATAACAATTTCTTGAAGCTGATGATGTATTGTGTCTCCAGCTTTAGTCTGAGATTCGACAATAGGAAAAATCTATTTGAAAAATCGATAAAAACGCAAACTGCACAGAGAGAGGGTGGTTTAAGGTGAGACAGCGATCATCCTATCTAACAATGCGATTCTTAAGTAATTATAATTTGAGCTGATAATAAACATTCAGACATGAGCTTTCACCACAGAGAAGACTTGTTCAAGGCATCATTTGTACTGGTTGTTTAGATGAGTAACATTTTGTTGCCTGCCTTCAGTCGGCTCCTCTCGAGCAGAACTGAGTGCTACTGTTGCATGTGAGCACATCTGGAACAGCCTCTGAGTGAGCTGCTACTCCTCATCATGTCACATGATCAAATGATATGCTAAATTATTGACCTATAATTGCAAAACCATCTGTTTTATGAGAGGAAAAGTGTCTTACTCTTAAAAACAAACAAACAAACTGTAGTAAATATGCAGTCATATCAGCACCAACATATACATTCTGAATAAATTACTAAGATTAACCACATATAAATAAAAGAGCAATTTACTTGACCTGCAACTAGGGCTGGCCGATATGACGATACATATCGTGGGGACGATAGAAAAGTAGAATCGCGCTGTTTCATTTCTATCGTTTATATAATTTCTAATCTAATTTTATCAATTATTAAAGCAAATATGTCATTAAAAAGGCTACGAGAAATGTTTTAGTGTTGTCTTGTTACTATGCATAGTTACTCTAAGTTTATATAAGTGATAAACAAAGAACGTTTTTGCAAAGAAAGTCTGTTTTGTGGTTTTGCGGCTTGATGCTGCTTTACGTTATTTGACTCTCACGCGGGTTTGCGACATGCTTTACCTTATTCGCGGCCGCAGTCAAACACACTTGCATGAGTGCTGTAAAATGGACAGTCACCCGCAACAGGTTGAAATCTTATGCACGGAGAATCAGACAGCTACGTAGGCAGCCGAAGAAGAAGAAGCACCTTTACCGAAAAGAGGGGTTACGTCTGTGGTTACATTTTGAGTTCAAGAGTCCGACACGGAGCAGAAGATGGTCAGATGCAAACTATGCTACAAGACGCCAACACAACAAACCTCTTCTATCACCTAAAGGTCCACGGAAAAGAAGACATGAGAATCCATGAAAGTGCAAGGTAAAGAAAGTTGTGAAACAGCCGGGGCAAGTGGCGAAAAGAAAAACTATAGCCGAGTTGCCTCGCTTATACAGTATGAGGCATGCCATGGACCAAAGCAGAGAAGTTAGTTAGTGTGGCACATTATGCCTTGACAACAGACCTGTGGACAAGCAGAGCTACGCAGCTCTACATGAGCGTAACCATCCAATTCATCAGCAAAGACTGGGCCCTCTGCGCTCGCTGTTTAAAGTTGGAAAAAAGTAAGCAATGATATTTTTTGTCAAACTTTTCAGAGAATAAGCTCTGCAAAGGAGCGAAGGATGTACAGCTGTGTCCTTGGTAAATTAGTCAAATGAAGAAGGAGTGGAGCTGCAGATGGTGTGAGGGGTTTGAGTGAATTAAGCTGAAGTTCCTGGCAATCGAGAAAAAAATTGATGTTTATAAAATCAACATTAGTATTCTGTCCCTTTTTAAATAAATAAACACAATGCAAATGCCGGGACTAATCGCAAATGCGGCGCACACGGGATGATCTAAGCGCTCTGACATCTTTGTATCGATCGCTGAATAACACCGCAGCAAATGAGGACGCGCCGGCTTTCCTAGTTTCCCGTTCGTACCATCTCCTCCATTTACGCTGCCGATATCAACAATTAGATCTGACCACATACAGAGCAACACGAGCACTTCAGGGAAAAAAGAGAACTCCCCGACAGCAGCGATGGTCCGCACCTCAGGTCTAGAGCAGCCCCAGAACCCGGGGATGGAGATGGAGATGGAGGGGAGACTTATTCGTAAGCAATTGGTGCCGTTGTGCTACCGCTGTGTGCAGCCCAGCGAGACCATCGAAAGCTGCCCTCTCCCATTTCACCACAGTCTCTCTCTCTATACCGCGCGGTCGATGGCCACTTTTATTGTCTCATAAGTCAATGATTTTCCTCGGGGGGTGGCTGTAATGGTTTGGGTTCGCTGATAAACACGGGACAGCTGGGAGATGTCACCCAACAACTGCTGAGCGGGGTTCGGTGTGTGTACTAAAGAGCGCAGTGGCTGCTGCTGGAGTGAAGTGGATATTTACTTCTAAACAAGAGGAACTGCTGTAAAAGACTAAAAGGGAATGATGTACAGTTGTGCTCATACCATATCAGAATGTTTGATTGTTTTTTGGCCATTTTTCAGAGAATATGAGTGATGGTTAGTCATCATCATGGTCAGTGGTTGTGTGAAGCTATTTATTGTTTTTTTCTTCTTTTCCGATCATAATGACATCATCTAAAGTTTACACATTGAGCATCTTGAAACAAACACCACTTATTTCAGAGAGTCCTGTATTTCAGCTGAAGTTTTTATTTGCGTCCTGAACAATTTTCCTGGCAGCTGTTGTTGATCAAACTTTAGATCAGGGACATTTGAGTAGTTTCTGTTTCATAAGGATTTGAAAAGAGTAGACACAGTTCTTGTGTTATCATTCATATTCTCTGAAAAATGGCCAAAAAAACCCAAAACAAAAAGCTGCTTTTGCTACAGCCGCTTTGTAAACTTATGTGCACAAGTGTACATACAAGTAACTCTCTCTGCTTCTTTTCATTCAAGCAGAGAGAAGAGTAATGTTATGATATCTCCATATTAGCTACTTTTACAATACAGTAGCTATTATGTGTTTCTTGAATGCCACGGAAGTTCTTGACTCTTACTTCTTTGTTAAGTTGTTAATTTTATTTTTTTATGTCACTAATGAACAAAGAAAATGCTTTGAATAGGACAAAACTAAGCCAGGTCTGACTCGGGTCTAATCAAGACAACAATCAATAAACTCCAATTTACGTCACACCGGGCACAAATCATCATCAATCACTGTCACGGCAAGAGGTCAAGACGAACACCAGTGGATACCTTTAAGTTTTGGCCAACAAATGGATGATGTTCAGCAGAAGATGCTCCTGGTGCGAAAATAATTGACACAGAGCTGTTAACAAGGGTCACGGTGTCACACAGTTTTGTCTGTGAATTGGTCTATGGTGCTCACCGGTCACACGTGTAAAAGACTGACTAGAGCCTTGTTTAAAAGCCCAGTACATGATGTTTCTTTCCTGGTAGTGGAATGAATTGGTTTTGTCCTCCTTCAGTAAATTGTAAAAATAGACATTGTGAAAAGACACTGCATCTAATTTTTTATGAATTATTAAACATCAATTGTCTCCGAGAAAAAGCAACCATAGATACAGCCGGCAACTAGGGGGCGTGGCCAAGTGAGGGGGATGGAAGCTTGTTATCACTATTTTTCACTCACTTTTTAAGTATTTTCTGGCAGACTAAAACCATATTTACCACACACAAATGAAATCGAGTCGAAATGAGGTCTCCATGAATGTTTTGACACAGGTCTACATGAAAAAAATTGAGCAGGTTGTCCAGTAGAAGTGAAAAACCGGCACTCGAAGCTAGCCGCTAGCATGTAGCATGGAACTAATGTTAGCATTATGGTGAATTGGGTCGTTGTTCCCCGTTTGTTTGTTTTTTTGTTTGTTTTCCCCCTCACTGCAGCTTCCAACGGACATTTGTGGGTGTTCCCAAAGTTGCAGCCTGTATCTATTGTCTTGTTGCACGATGGGGCAAAGCAAGTTCCGATAACCTAAAGTTGTTTGGGCCAGTACTTCCTGTCTATTCATTTTCATAACGATTAGCTTTGAATAATCATATTTTCTAAAGATTACGTGGTGGACAGTGAGTTCCTGGTAGATTAGTTGCTGTGTGTTCATAACTTGATGTAAGAAGAAAACAGCTCAGCTCAGAGACTTCTGTGTTTAGAAAGAGTTTGTCTCGAAGCTAAAGGCTAACATGCAAGGCACTGCAGGTGAAAAGAAAACACATATATAATTTAGAGATATCAATTTTAATCTTTTGCTGTATATTAATTTAATAGATTAATTAATCTATTAATTAATCTATTAAATTAATTAATAGAAATAAATTAATAAATTAGATTCATTTAATGTTTTCAGATAAGAAATACAGCATGTAAATCCTAAAAATTGTATATATTTACGACGACCAAATCGCAGAATCTAAACTAAACCAGATTTACGCTAGAGCTACACTAGGACTAAACTATTTCCATTCCCCTTCATAAACATGTTAACTAATGCCTTTTATACATGAGCTGTTTTCCTGTGCAGTCTGAAAGATATTATGAAAACAGACTATTTTTATTTCTATAGGTTTCTGACCGTTTTTGTCAGTGGTTCCCCTACAATGCCCCAGCCCCTGTATGGTTGGACTCGCCCCTGCTCAAAGGAGATTTAGCTCCATAAACGTCTGCAGAGACACCTGCACATGTGTGTCAGAGACACCTGCACATGTGTGTCAGAGACACCTGCACATGTGTGTCAGAGACACCTGCTCATGTGTGGCTCAGATGGAAGAGTTTTGAGCATAACTGCATCATTTTACAGCCCTTTACAAACTTAAGATGTGTCCCACACGTAGGCACAGTGGAATTCTTCTTGCTTTTAGCATTTTAGGGTTAAACCACCAACTTGTGCTGGAGTCCAAATAGTTGGAGTGTAGTTTGGAAGCTACGTGACACCGAAAGCGCACGTGGCTAATTTACATATGTAAACACAATGCGCAATGCCCTGAACCCGACTGAAATGTAATTCAGTTACGAAAATCCCACATCTGATTAGCTCTTGTCAGAACAACAGATAATAACGCTGCCTACCTGCTCTCTCTCTCTCTTTCTCTCTCTCCCTGTCGTCGTGATTCTCTCTCGTTCTCTGTCAATTAGAGGCTGAATTCGCACCGCTTTTTGCTTGAACCATCATCTCTTTCTGTTTCCGTGAGCTGAACATTATGACCATCGCTACTAGTGCCCCTATCAAACTGTATCTGCGTTTCGCCCAGCGAACTAATACTCACAAAATAACGGCATTAAGGAAGTGATTGAAAAGTCTGAGCTTTCTTTTTAGCCTCTGCCTTTGACGCACGCAGTGTCTGACTGTGCTCCTGGTGACCTCAATGGTACGGCTATGCTTAGCAAATGGGACCATCATCGTCATCATGGTGATTGACAGAAAAAAAAAAAAAACGGCTCTGCAAATACACTCTGACAGTAACTTAAGGACATACCTGTGCGACTCCTCCTGTGGGGCTTTACATGTACTGCCTCTATTCACGAGCAAATACAATCTAAAATAGAGCTGTATAGTATATAAGCTTAGGGTTAACTAAGGCTAAAGCAAGACTAACAGATCTAACAGATCTTAAACAGGATTAAACTGAGCTGAAAGTAAAATAATGCCATGTATGTGCTGTTTGTGGACTGCATGACACGTTTCTATCTAAAGTCTGGACAAAAGCAGGTCTAATACAACATTTTTTTTTTTAATTTTTAAAATCTAAAATTAATTGACGTCCAGGACCTAAAGAGAACTTAATCAGGACTATAGCAAGTCTAGTATAGAACTTCCTATACCAGAATTATGCCAGGACTGGACCATATTGTCTTGTCTGTTATTCCAACAGGCATTACATCTCAATTTCTTTCATAATAATGACATGGCTTGACTTTTTTGCTAAATAAGTTCTCAGAAATATGGTCAAAACCATGCAACTGTAGTTTTTGCTAAAAATTTCTTTCAATTTTATGCACATTTTTGTGCTTATTTTGCCCGGCATGTTCAATTTACTTTTAAATAGAATGTTTGCAAATCTTTATAAATCAAAATAAATGTTTTCTTCTTCCTAAGGGGGGCGCAACAGAAAATAATTGAGACACACTGCATTAAGGTGAGACTGCCGGTGAACAACAGTGAGAGTCACTGTGTTTTCATATATGCAATGTTATTGTTCCCCCGAGGGGATTACGGACTTTAAAAATCAATATATCAGGCTAAAAATATATATTTAGAAAAAACCTGCAAAGTATTTTTAAGTACAAGACAGCAAACTTTGGTCTGTAAATAAAAAAGAGGCTTTCCTGTATGTCGAGCCAATTTTCTTTAGTTACAAGCCAAGGGGCAAAGCTTCACCATATTACCTAAACTCAATCATTGCTTTGCAAAAATGGTAGTGTTGGTTGACATTTTTATGAAGAAGAAATTTTAAAGGAATTAATGAAAATTTTCGATATTATTGGAGTAATTTACTGAGGTCATATTTCATGTGAAGGGCCCCCCCTCCTCGAGCCGTCACCTTATCGTGGTGGAGGGGTTTGAGCATCTGAATAATCCAGGAGCTCTGTTGTCTGGGGCATTATGCTCCTGTAGGGTCTCCCATGACAAACAGGTGACGGGTCAGACCAAGAGCGGTTCAGAAGCCCCTTATGATGAGACCATCAAGGACTGTTACTTCGCCCAGTGGAGCGTCGTAATGTCGTCCTCCCATGGACCCACCACCTGCAGGAGGAGCCATAAGGGACTGGTGCAATGTGAGCCGGGCAGCTTGGACTGCTGCCCCCGCGACCCGGCAACGGATAAGTGGAAGAAGATGGATGGTTTGATGTGAAGGGCCAGAGGATACATGCTGGAGGGCCGGATTTGACCTTGCCTACCCCTGATTCACAGTATTACAGTGTCTTGGTGGTAGCATTAAATAAATAAATACATCATGAGTAAATAAAAAATATATAAACTAGGCTTATGTCTAAACCAAGCCATTTACAACAGGGAAAGCGCCCCAAAATGAACTTAAAACTACAGAAAATTGACTCAAACTTACAGTATACTAGATTTGGTACAGTATTTAGACTTGATCAAAGACAGTCTGTCCTCTCAGCTCGGTTCTGTTTCTCTCTGCTATCAATATGAGGTGAGGCGACCTTTACTGTTAAGCTCTTTAGAGAACAGTGAAAGGCTTCCTGTGACCCACAGCCGACATCAACCATAGACTAAACTAAAGCAGGATGAGCTCAAAGGTTAAAACTACCCACTGCCTTTCGTTGGTAGAAATGAAAGAGGAGTCTGTTCGGAAGCTAACACTTTACTGCTATCACGACATATGCTAATTCTTCCTCGCTTCTGAGAGTTATAACGAGCTAGATCGAACCGTATCAGGGTTTATGCAAGTAGCAACAGGTCGAATTGCTTTTTTTAACAAATTGACCGTAAGACTGCAAAATGAGGAGAGAGGCATTTTAAAAGTAAACTATCTAGCACCCTCCTTCCCTGTGATTGACAGAATTGTGGTTCTCCTCAAGGTTTCTCGGTTTTTCCCACTGGGTTTTTAAAGTGGAGGAGGGTCCGAGGGTCTAAGGATGGAGGAGACTCTAGGCTTGTTTTGTTTAGACATTTACAGTAGTTTGGACATTACATTTGCTCCTTGTTACACTGTTTTCATGCCTGTGCAGTCCTGTGAGGCGACTCTTCTATTAGACTATACAAAAATAAATTGACTGTGATTGATATTAAATTCATTATACATTTACAAATGGTCATGCCCAGATACAAACACAGAAGCTGCCACAGACGCAAACCATTGACTATTTTGCATTCATTCCACCAAACAGAGGAGCGATGGGAAATTTGGATATTTACAAGCAAATTGGACATGATGGCCAACTTGAAAACAAAAGTGTCTGCAAAATTGACAGAAAATGTGTGTTTTGTGGTCTCATATTTTCTACGTAAAGAGTCAAGCCATGTCATTATTAAGAAAGAATTGGAGATTCATTGTCTTTCTAATGGCATTTTGAGGAGCCACTGGGGAACTTTTATGGGAAAAAACCTTGATATTATAGTGTGTATTTTATCTTTTAGTGATGCAGTGAATATAGTGGGTGGTTAGCATGGCGCCTTTGCTTTCCATCAGAGGTCAAATGTGCATATCATGTTCCACAATGCACCATTAAGGTCTTTTGGCACAATTTATCGACTTTCAATGGTTTTGAACGCCTGATGGAAACCCTATGCAGCATTTTCCCCCTTGCAACAATGGCTAATGTACTGTGAGTCTAACATATGCATGGGCTGCTGCTTTGGCTCGTGCTCATGTTTGCCCGGGGGTTTTGGGCGACTGCTGAGCCCCGTCTTCATCTCTGACTCGTGTTGGTTTTATGTGTGACGCGAGTGTGCGATGTTTGGTTTGTGAGGGGACACGTACGCCTTCTCCAGACAGTCCTCTTTCGACATGTTCTGCACCAGGAGATTAGAGGCCAGTTTGAACAGCTCCTCGGCCCATTCCTGCAACACAACGCACAAAGAGTTGTAGTTAAAGCCACATCACGGAGCATTCCAGGTTACACAATGTCACCCAATTCCCATATACAGTAGTTCTATGGAGAAACGTCGATCAGTGCAATGATTACACTCCTTGGGCCCGATGTCAAGTGCAGGGGACAAGTTGCAAACGCACATGACAGGTGCGCCTAAGACTGCGCCGGTCTGACAGGGGGCGGAGCTCCAGATGCATGAGGAAGAGTGAGGCGTGACCCACCGCCATATTCCTTCTTTTATTATTATTCATAATAATAATAAAATTAATAAAACATAACAATAACAACAATAGGCCACTAAAACGACATTGATTCTGAGAACATCTCCTTTCGGCCTTTTCCTCGTTACATTATTATTATATTATTATTATATATTATATTATATACATTATTCATTTAACTGGCCTTTCAGTGACGTACAGAGGTGTTACAGGGCTATT
>OMNZ01008503.1:4046-62990 GCA_900303255.1 Lesueurigobius sanzi | reverse complement strand
AAAGGTGGCCTGCCCTCTCCGGGTCGGTGGAGTGTTCTTGCCTCAAGTGGAGGAGTTCAAGTATCTCGGGGTCTTGTTCACGAGTGAGGGACGGATGGAGCGTGAGATTGACAGACGGATCGGTGCAGCTTCTGCAGTGATACCGTTGTATCGGACTGTTGTGGTGAAGAAGGAGTTGAGTCGAAAGACGAAACTCTCGATTTACCGGTCGATCTACCTTCCTACTCTCACCTATGGTCATGAGATTTGGGTCATGACCAAAAGGACAAGATCGTGAATACAAGCGGCCGAAATGAGTTTCCTCCGCAGGGTGGCTGGGCGCACCCTTAGATATAGGGTTAGGAGCTCAGTCACCCGGGAGGAGCTTGGAACAGAGCCGCTACTCCTCCACGTCGAAAGGAGCCAGCTGAGGTGGCTAGGGCTTCCTGGTCGCCTCCCTCGAGAGGTGTTCCAGGCATGTCCCACTGGGAGGAGGCCCCGGGGAAGACCCAGGACACGCTGGAAAGACGAGGTCTTTGGGCTGGCCTGGGAATGCCTTGGGATCCCCCAGGAAATGCTGGAGGAGGTGTGCGTGGATTGGGAAGTCTGGGCATCTCTGCTCAGACTGTTGCCTCCGCGACCCGGCCCCAGATAAAGCGGAAGAAAATGGATGGATGGATGGATGGCTGGTGCGACGTATACTCCGGAGCTACTTATATGCCGAAAAATACTGTAATTTTATCGAAATCTTGAAAAGGTCAAATGTAACTTAGGAAAAGTCAAAACTAAAGGTGGCCACACACTAGAGGATTTTTAATCTTTTGAGACTAATGATCTGTGGAAAGACAACACACACTTAAGGACAGACATGAGGACACACATACACACACATGAGGAGTCCCACCACAGATCATGCCATGAGAGAAAGTTTTTATTGAGCCACGCCTCCTAAGACTAAAAATCTGGCTAAAAATCCTCTAGTGTGTGTCCAGCTTAAGATGCAAGTCCAACTGAAGGAGCATTAGGCTATCCCAGCAGTCACCTTGTTGGCCTCCTAACCTTTTTCTCTATGCAGGTCCAAGGGTCCAACACAAATAGAAAGTGCAGCATTTATTTAGTTTTTCATGTAAAAATGTTAAACTTGGACAACTTGCCAAAACTGTAAAACAAATTTAAAGTTCCTTATTTTCTCAACAGTGGGCCTGTTTTTTTTGTTTTTTTGTCCAATGGGGCAAATAGCAGCTACAGGCCCACCCTCAGCCCCCTCTGAAGCCCCTGTTTAGAGTCACCCTGGGAGACAGAAGCTATGGCAACAGTCCACTTGTGTTTCATTCCACTTCACATTGCTGTGGAAACGAGCAAATCTCAGACAAAGCCAGAAGAATCACAACAGTCAATGGTAAAAGACGATTGCATGTCTTTAACATTTCTACAGGGAGGACTGTCTACGTGGGTACTGGTAAAAAATTATCCAAGAAAGATTAGTTTCTCGCTTGTAACCTTACCCTTTCACTTATTGCACTGTATTTGATGGCTAGTTCGTCCCGGTCCGCTCTACTGTGGGCAAGTAGGTCCTCCAGTCGAGACAGCTCTCCCTGAAGCACACGGTTCTCCTCTTGCAGGGACATGACTGAAGACATGGCCCCTGATGCTGGGATGAAATCAAACAGTCAGACAACACATCTATGGGAAATACTATGTCGTATTTGATGCTCTCGGAAGTGGACTCACTGCTGTCGCTGAGGTTCTTGGTGACAATTTCTCTGACTTTAGCAGGAAGACATGTTGGAGGGGCATCTGGAGAAGGGCCCCTTACTGTCAGCTTCTCCTCAGACAAAACACTTTCTTCCAGTTTCTAAACCACAACACAAAGACAAATCTTATAATCTGTGGCAAACGATACTGCTGTGAACAAGAATGTGGAAATATTAGCATCATGACAAATAAGCATCTATAAACTTCAGCCTGGAGTGAATGAGCCCCCCTCCCTTTCATGTGTGAAGCGCTTTGGGTGTGACTATGTCATATGAAAAGCGCTATACAAATAACATTCCCTATACAAATAACAATCCCTATAAAGACCAAAGCACATTCACATTGAAAATACATCCTTCTCACTGTTTACTATGGCAGTAAGATGATAATTGGGGTGTTATGATGGAGCAGGTGCCACAGCGGTCACTCCAAAAGCGCTGCGTAATGAAAACTAACACGCACAGTACAGACATAGACCCCTAAGCTTGGATGTCCAAATGAACGGTGGACACAAATTACGGACCGGTCAAGCTCACCTGAATGACAGACTCCAGTTTGTTGGAGTCACTGTCTGGAGTAGTCGTGTTTTCCTCCGCGCTCATTGCAACGCCAGCAGACTGACAAATCCCCCAGAGAGCAGGATTAACTCCAAGTGAAATCAGGTATTCACAAGTTTCAAATTAGCTTTTCTGTTCCAAAGGAAATTGGCAAACTACTAAAGTTCCCATAGCCTTGGTCACAATCGGTGCGGGAGTGCGCAAAGTTAAAGGGGCGTGCTCGTGCTGACTGTCTCTTCGCTCCCAGAAAGGCACAGATTGAGGGCAGCAGCAGGATTAGCAGGTTTTAAGACGCGCAGCCCTCCGCCTCTTCACTCACATACTCTCACTATCTGTATAAGGTGATACACACCAGTGCGTCTGAGGTAGGGGAGTAGGGGGAGCAGTGGCTACTAATTAACACACAGCCAATTACTCACTCAGACTCTGTAAAGTAAGTTCGATAAAGAAATTTGAATAAACATTAATTGAAAAAAATGTATAATCTTAAATATTTTTGTTTGTTTTTCATTCCTTTGATTCATTTTACCTTAATGCGTCAATAATTCAAATGTTTTATTGAAAACATATCATTTTTAGGCTACTTAAATTGTGTTTAATTAGTTACACAGACAATGGGCAATTGTGTCTAGAGCATACCCCCAAACAACGCCCACCCACAAGGAAAACTAGGACGCATACCATTTAGGCTAAAATTTGTGGGAATTCAAACTTATTGTGCCATAATAACAAACAAAACAAAAAAAACATGTAAATGTATATATCGTTCAACTAAAATGAAGGATTTCACAAAAATGCAGTGCACGAGCACGTTTGCAGATGCAATAACTTTTAAACCAACTTTTAAAACCGTTCACTGCGTCAGCGCGTGGAGGCGGCAGGAGGAAGAAGAGGATGGGGAAGAAGTCCAAGCAAGCTTGCGCTAGCCTACTAGCATCATTCTTCACAGATATTAAAATATATAGACAAAGGATATGTTTCTAGGTCTAAATCTGAAGTGATAGCAAACTATGTTATCTTATTGTCACGGCGGCACATCCCTGGAAGCGCCGTGATTTACGCATACGCTTTAGTGCCATTATAGCAAACCCAGCGGGACTATGTGCATGTCCTAATCCTTTCTAAACTCACCTTTTTGTTATGAGTAGCCCGTAGCACGACCACATCACACCTATCCACCAGTCAAAGGGGGGCTTTAAGAGACTGTGTGGAAACAAACGACATTTTATAATTAGACATCACCCATCAGCACCGAGTCAGAGTAGGGACTGGTTCTCAGAGTTTCCCCGTGCTTTTCCGGGGAGGGACTTCTGATTCAAACACAGAGGCAGTCTCCAATCCACAATAAGAGGATCATGTTGTGATACACAGTGCTATCTGGACAAATAATCTGACATGCACCTTGAAAGTACAACATTCCTTTGATAGTTTGAAATATTTTACAGTATTCAGTATTAATAAGTTTTACAGCCAATGACTCGATTACTACTAATGTTGCTCCTTTACTTGCAGAATGGTAATGTAATGCACATTTAGACATTTCTTAATCATTGCCAATGGATACGAAACAGGGACATTGAGATCTGTTTATGCCAGTAAGAGTACAATTACTTAAAAAGTAGTCATCTCAACGTAGATACTTTAAAAAATACTTTGTAACCTTCTTCAAACCATTACCAATATTACGGTATGTAAAAACCAAGGCAAATGAATGGAAACAGACAAGTTAATTAATTCATGAAATATATTGTTTATTTATTTACAAGACAACATGTAATGATTTTACATTTTTTCCTGAAAGGCACTTATTTGATTGTTCAACACAATAGTCAAAAGTAAAGAAGAGACAATTTGGTAAAAGCAACACATTAAAAACAAAATGAATGGAACAAATTTGAGTGATGAAGACAAACACATAAACAAAGATCAGTGTTATATTCCTAAAATATCCTATACAATATTTAAATGAGTTTAGGTGTTTTCAAGATAATCCTCTTGAGTTTTAGATAATTAAGTTAGTGCTTTCACTGGGCAAATCTGTTGACTTCCCAAAATTAGTGAAATGAGATGAGTTTTTCACAAATGGATTTACTTCGTAATTTAAAAAAGAAAACATATTTCATGAAAAAGACTACGTGAATTTGAAAATTTTGTTTTAACTTAAACTAGAAATGATTCCCTTCAAACATCACAAATGTGCAGGTCATATTACCATAGACCAGCCAAAAGCAAAGTGTTAATATGGTTATGTAAAAAATAATATGTACAGTTATTGTTTGTTCAGCAGTATGTTGTGTGTATTTCAATACAAACAAGTGCAAGTCCAGTCTACTTTCTGTTGCCTGCCCTTGGAATGTAAGGAGCCTGTGTGTGCGTGCGTGCTTGTGTGTCTGTGTACATGGGCATTTGTTCAGCTAAACTGCACCCATCCAGATTTAACTGAGTCTTTACTGGAGCTGTGGACAAGAAGGGACGAGAGTGACAATGGGAATGGAGAAAAAATAGATGTAATAAAGATGAGCAGACATAACAATGAAATTATAGCCTTACTTGGCGCTTGCTGATGTGAAATCTCCCCAGACGTCTGAGCCAGCTGGAGGTGCACTGGAGACTGGAGAACCAAAGTCTAGAAGAGAAGCTGAAGCAACCGAAAAGTGATATCTATGTCAATACAGGCAAGCAAAGTGAGATGTTAATGTTAAAGGAATAGGCCACTTACAATATAGTACCACTTTTTATCTGCTTAGAAAATTGACACATTTAATTTTGTGTGACTATACCTGGATCGTGTAACTACTCACATAGCCTTATTTAAATAGGGAAAAGGTGGAAGAGCTAGGTGGCTTCTAACTTCATCCCTGTGTGATCCCATTTGAATATGATGGGAGAGGCTAAATGCTAACAACATCTTTGGTCTATTTACGTTACTCAGGGCGCGCACAAAGACCAAATAGGAACGCATCAACTCGTCTAAGCTCAGGTAAGAACATATCTCAGTATGGAAAATAGTGTGGCCTATTCCTTTAATTGTATTTGCCCATCCAATCATCAACTTCCATTAGTTCCAAACTTGATAATTGCTTTAACAAAGTTAAAAGCTGGATGGCCAACAACTACCTAGTTCAATGAATCGTAGACTGAGGTCATCCCCACTGGTCCTCCATGTTTTAATCCCTGGGACTCAGAGCATGGAACTCTTTAGAACAACCACACTCCAGCCCAAGAAATCTTGGTGTGCTCTTTGACAGTAGCTTCAGCTTTAACGGCCAAATAAACAGTGTGCTGCAAACCCGTTTTAATCCACTTAATTTAATAAATACGATTCATTTTTTATATTTTGACCTTGAGAGAGTAATGTATGCTTTTATATACTCCCGATTGGATTATTGTTATAGATTAAACACAGGCCTTAATCGTACATCATTACATCACTGCTACTAGTGCAAAATGCCAGACTTCTAACTGGCATAAGCACATTACCCCAGTTTTGGCTTCACTCCATTGGTTACTCATCAAGTTATGCATTGATTTTTTTTGTGTTGTTCACTTCTAAATATTTGATCGGTCTGGCTCCTGATTATCTTTGCGACTTTGTACAACCATATACTCGTGCCCCAGCTCTGAGGTCTAGTGAGGGTGCACTGCTGGTCACAAATGGTCACAAGAGGAGACCATTTTCGGTTCATGCTCCCTCCTTGTGGAACTCACTTCCATCTTATATAGGGCAAGCAAATTACGTGAACTCATTTAAATCGTTGCTAAAGACCTTTTTATATTGTAAGGCATTTGGGTAATTGCTTGGGGTCGTGCTTGGTGTAATTTGATTCATTGTGTATTTTTGATGTTTTCTGTGAAGCACTTTGTGTTTACTGTTTAGGAAAGTGCTATACAAATAAAGTTTATTATCATTATCACTATTATTATTATTATTAATAATAATAATGAAATCCATAATTCTGAGATTTTCATTCAGGTTATGACAATTGAATTGATGACATATAAATAAGCTGTTGTTGCTTCGAAAATCTTGAATCTTTTAAATCTCACCTAGACATTTGCGGCCACATTTATTGTAAAATCCTAAAATCCTTGCATACCTACACAGGAAATGTATTTGCCAAATAATCTTCATAGAACACACAAAATAATTCAAAGAGCTTTCCAGAAATAGTAGTCTATAGCAGGGGTGCCCAAAGTTATTTCAATGGAGGGCCAACAGTATTGCGTTTGGCCCTTTTCCCACTAATACTGTTTTGCATGTAGAAAGACCAAATGAAAACAGGTCTAGTATTAAATATTATTTCATTATTGTGCTTTTAAGTAGGACATGCCGTCTACTCAGAACTGCAGAAATGAATCAAAGTAGATAATCCGAGCAAATCGAAGGATCAAATAAAACCCCTTGGTCAAATTTGGCCCACAGGCCCCACTTTGGGCACCCTTGGACTACAGTATACACTGTAGAAGAATGGTCTGAAAACAGCAACTAGATTACCGGTATTTGTCTGAACAAGTGGAGATGTTTGCTGCCCCACAGGAGGCGGGATGAGGCTCCCTCCAACTTTATTTCCGGGCGGAGGTGGCAGAAGACCCCCAACTGTGGGCCGTGACTTGCCAGCACCTGCATCCTTTTTCTTTATATTCTGTTAAATTTGGTATTTAATTTAGATATAAATGATCAATTATTATGCTCATTATTATGACACTACTTCATATTCACCCCAATGCTGATTTTGATTGTCTGTCCTTCTTTGAAACTCAGATCCAGCTTTGGTGCATTACTTTGGGAGGCTTCTAGCTTTGCAAGTTCACCTTCTTGTTTCACCCACCTTTATAAACAGACACAAGCATTAAAACATTGCTGAAAATAGAGATGCACCAATTAATTATTGTATTCAGTGCAATCCGTGAATACAACACATTTCTATTATTAAACACAATCTCATGTATTATGTCTTATGGCACATTAAGTTACAAGAAATAAAGTATACTTACTTAAAATGGTCTTGTAAGGCCACATTGAAGTCAAACGAATCTCCTCGATCAGCAAAGCCCACTCCGATAAAAGCATGGCGTCCTTAAAATATATAAAACTGTTGGCAAAACCTGAACAAACCATGGCTTCCATTAAGCAATAAAAATGACATCTTACCATTTCCATCATCGATCTGGATCACAAAATATCTGCTTGAGTCACTCACAGCTTCAACAGCAACTCCAGGATACTGTTCAACTGGTGCTTGTGCAAACAGCTCTCCTATTTACAGAATACACAGCCCAGAGATAGTATAAACAAGGTATAATAGATGTACAATCCTAATTATTATTTTAAGACGAGCTCTCCCTGTCATACCTAGGAGGAACAAACTATGGTATTCAAATGGTGCTTTCCTTTACCTGTGTTTTTGTCCTCTAGTTTGATGAAAGCCATTTTGCCTTTGGCTGTAATTTTCATCCTTCCACTCCACGCAGGTTCTTCTAATTTCCAGTCCGCAGCCCTAGAGAGGCAAACATTACTCATTACAAGCAGTTAGTGTGGTTATGAATCACACCCTTTCAAAAAGAAGAAGTGAAATTATAGACAGCTCAGAAGAGGGGAAAACACGTCTACAAACACAGATTTTTACAAATTCAGTGAAATTTCCAATTAGCAACATCAAATATGCACTGAAAGTTTTGCATTGAGTCATGAGCTGTGTAAAAAAAAGAAAAGAAAAAAGTTATTTTATTTATACTCGGATAATGATAATATTTTAGCACAAGTCAAACCCCATTATTGTAAGGGGACATCTGGCAGCTGGGCCCATAATAGGCGCTTTGACCAGCCCCTCTCCTGGTCACATGACGCCCCAAAATTGAAATAGTTATCATTCTACTACCATTACAATTTTGCCTATAAATCGGAATAAATGGATACCACCTTGCCTTTGGTGGCAAATAGCACAACACAATCATAGCACTCAATAAAAACAGTGGCAGAGTTGTAATGGTAGCCAGCCTGTTGAATTAGCTGACACTGTACATATCGCAGTCACTCGTATGTTGCCGTTTTTTTCTCAATTTCTTACCGATATCCTCGGTTAGACGCTCTTGGTGGGATGCGATAAACATGAACCTCGGGCTTGACACATAAAATAGACTCGTAACTGTTGTCTTCTGCCATTTTCTTAAGTTTTACCAACTAAAAACAACTTCCGACTTTCAATGGACTCCTCGCCTGGAGCTGGCTGTTCCCTCTAGCGCCCCGTCCGGTGAGGAAGAACTGTACACAGGCTCAAGCCTCAAGTTTGAAGTCGTCTCTATAGCGAATTACATTACACAAACTTAGCATGCAACAAAGCAACAACCCCCACACATTTCTTTTCTGAGAATTTATTAAAGGGTAATTCTGTGTTCAAATAGGCCAAAGACAGTTTACACTTTATGGACTAAATAAAAATCAATGAAATAGATGGCATCCATATTGACATCCACATAAACTGGCACAATTTTAATTTCTGAAAACACATGAAAGCTTTTATGAGTTTTTGGACCTCGATATTGAACCTACACATGTCAGTGTTCATAAAAAAAGAAGAAAAAAAAGAAAGTAGTCTGGACTTTAGACATTTAAGACCACAGTTCCTTGATGGTGCCCGAAGTCAATCTTTTCACAGAAAAATATTAACAGTTTAAAAGAACGATGGTAGCTAATCAGCTAGTGGTAACTCACACACAATTAGAAATAGATTTATTCCAAATCCTATAAACTGAAAAGCTATTTTTAAGCATTTGCCATTTTCTTTCTTGTAAAATATCTGTGCTATGCTTAGTAATCAACAAATTACTGATTACCCTCCATTGTGCTTTTAAACTCTTAATTTTCCTTAAGATATATACTTCAGACACCAGGAGGAAGTGGGACTGTTGAGCTCCATTGACCACTTCTGCTCAACCAATACAAGTGATTGCAATGCCGTCACTTCCAGGGCTTTGGTAAGCAAAATTAATGTATAATAGTTCTATGACAGACAAAAATGTGTTTACAAACAGAGCTATGTTTCTCATGAGCTATAACAGATCCAAGATCGAACCAATGCTACCCATTTCAGAATAGAATTGTTTACAAAACAATTCTATTGTAGACAAACTCAATGGATCATCGACAATATTTTGTTTGCCTAGCACTGGTGCCTACAAAGGAAAAAATATGTTCCAAATTGAACATAAAATGCAGGCATTTTAATGTTTTAACAATATTCTCCTGAAGAAAACAGTTGAATAAGTAAAAATTATTATTTAAAAAAAAAAAAGTTAAAATTATTATTGCTTATGGAAATCAGGGCTAAGGAACATCCAGTCCTTGTGTCATCTTTGGCCGGTGCCTGCGATCTCTGCCTCCATAGGAAGTTCAGCAACCTGGTTTGGGCCAACACCAGTGTCATTTTAAAAACTCATCTTTAAAACACATTTACCCTGTGTCTTGGTAGTGTTCGCGACCCTACTGTGTTGTCATTTTGTGATCAGAAAACTGATGCACATCAGAACCACTCTTGAAGTGCATGGACTGCTTCTGCCATGGCAACTTTACTATGCAGGTCTCCAGGGAAATTGCACAGATGTGGAACATCCACATCTGCCTTCAGAGGAGGAAGCATCATGCACTTAACTGATACAACCCAGGGCACCTCTTGGTCTACTGAATTAATCACAGTGTGAGGAGGTCACAGTGTGGAACACGGGGGTCTTAGCAGTCGGCTGATCCCTGATCTACCTACAGAGAACAGGGTCAGGAGCCAGTAAGAGGAGTGGACACAAATTTACACAAATCATTTGTGTCTGAAATATTATTCCAGAATTTTGCAGTGCCACACCTCTTTAACTGCTACCCTTTGAGAACACACAGGGAACAGTCAGTTCCTTTATGGAAAAGCTCCCTTATCTGCAGAGACGAAAGCCTGTTGTGCCATCTGGACCAGTGGGCTGCCGAACTATGTGATTATTTGGTCGTGGAGATTCTGATTGCTGTTGTACATTCAAACGAACAGGCCTAAAAGGACAAAGGTATATTAGTCAAAGTGTTAAACTTTCACAAAATGTTGTATGAATTTTACCTGTCTTGGCAAGAACTGTCCTGAGGTGTGTCATCTGACGAAGCACTCCCCAAAATCCTTCTTCGAGCTTCGGCATACTCTGCTTCACGCTGGGCTAAAGTCTTTGTCTGCTGGGGCCGTGCAGAGGATGCCAAGCTGCTGGCTGTGTCATTATTTGTGGGTCGCTTTAAAATCCGAATTTGTGGTGGGGGTGCTGCAGGTAGAGAGTCATCTTGAATCACAATGGCTGTCCGTATTGGAGAACTCCTTGAACTCAAACTAGCCTTCCTGCGTGAATAAAAACAGAAGAAAAATGTCAGAGGAAAGAAGTCTGTATGTCAGGTTGCTATAATTACATCTAAACTTCTTACTTTGCTTCTTCATTTATCTTCAGCTTTGCTTCAAGCCTCCTCTCTATTTCCTATTAAAAAAAGTATGTAACAAACATTATTGTGAACATTTAAGACAAATTTAAATTCAACTAATTTTACACACAAAGCATGGCCATGAGGTTTTTTTTTTTGGCTTGGATGTAATTATGTTAAAACTACGAAACCAGATCATGATCAAGAAAGATCTTCTTGTGTTTATTAGCAAATCACACCATGAAATAAAGCAAACGGTATCAACTTACCCCGCTGTCCGCCGCCTCTTCCCAGCTTTCAGCAACATCTTCATCGTCCATCACAGGTTGGTTTGCGAGCTGTTAGCCCCTTTAGCAGGAATGGCTAACTAATTTCACCCTCACTAGCGCTTTAACGGGTTACAGATGATGTTTGACAACAGTCATGTGAACTGAAGTTGTTAATAAATATCTAACTGATCATCGGATGGACGGATTTCTTTAACGCCACTTTTCTGGTCTGGAGTGTGAAGTAAATTCTCAGTTGAAGCCCTGGTTGAGGCTCCTCGGTTGACGATTGCTGTTTCCTGTATGTTTGACGTCGCGTCCTCCAGTGGTGACTCTCGCGAGCGGTTCAGGTGTAACGGACTTCATTTCCCATCATGCATCTGTGGCGAAAGAAGCAATGCCACTCTATTTTATAAGTTGTTGTTATAATGTCGTTGTAAAAAACATTGACAAATGTTTTTCCTGATCATTATATTTGATTATTCATAAACCTGTCATATTCTTTGAAAGTCCTTTCTACTCAATATCATTCACATATTTTTGAATATTGTCACCACTTTTGGACTCTTTTATAGGAACTTTGTGACAGTTTTTGTTTTCTTGTGGATTGGCCCAGGAATTACAGAGAAATTAGCAATAAACTATAACTAGAAATCTGCATTTGAACCATAGCTACCATGGAATTTTCAACTGCCCTCCACCTCAATTTTAAGCTCTTTAGAATATTGTGGTGTCATGTGAATGCTATCTATATAATATGGTTGACATTGCAACAGTTGTGAATTGTTTACCTGTATGTATGTCACTTCCCGTGCTCACAATGAGGAAGTAAAAAATACACATTCCGAAACATGTCAAACCAGGGAATACTAGGTAAAAATTGCTAATGTGTCATATTGTTTTGTTTTTGTTTATTGTTTTATTGTTTATTTGGTTGGTGCATGAATGAACACACATGAGACACATGCATGTAAACACACCACTCCGGATTGTAGCCTTGGGCTAATTTCCATCCGTTGTCCCACACTCATACACACACTCTCATTCATCTTGATCTATTGTACATGTTTTTAGTGGTAGGGGACACCGGAGCACCCAGAGAGAACCAGAGGGTCATCCTTTGTCGGCACAAAACGTACTTTCCAGTTTTATAACATTATCAGATGTAGGCTACAGTTTGAGCCAAAGCTATGGCAAATGCAAGGTTATTTGATTGTTGTTGCAGTCACTGCAAACTATGTCAAAGAAAAGTGAATAACAAACACTTTGAATTTGCAGATTTTGTTGTAGTATTTTTATTCTCACTAACCAAAGTAAATGACTACTTTTTACATTAACCACCTCTGAATAATTATTTTTAGTAATTACATTTACCTATTGTAGTCTACTGCATCAAAATAAATAATTATATCAAGTTAAATGTGTTTGATGTTTGTTTGTTTGAATTGTGTACCTAAATTAAAATACCTTTGAACTCTGTTGTGTAGTGGCCTGGGCTGGTCTGGACCCACCCTGGCCCCGCGGTGGAGCTGGGGGTCGGCTTGGTAGTGCTTGGCGGCGGCGGAGGAGGCGAGTCTCACCAAGCGAAAGATGGCGACAGTCTGGAGGCTGCTGCATAGCCTCTGGAGCTGATACCGGAGAAAAGAGGACAGAGTTAATAAAACGTCTATGTCTCAAACAAAGGTAATGCAGACTCACAACAATGGAGTAGTATTGATAGATTGGTCTTTACACAGATGAAGCTTTTGACAAGAAGCAGCTAATCAACAGCTCTTGCTCAACGTTAGCACAGATTATTAGATGTGGACTAGGCTATGTTACACATCCTCTTCTGCTTTTTGGCTCACATTTAGCCGGTGTAACATTGTAGATGGGCATTTTTCAGTGATAAATATCCCTATGCTTTTACGTATATATGATGTTTGGTTAAGCTTTCAACAGCAAATGTCAATTGCGCTTTACTGTGTTAGCCAAAGGAGCACTGGTGCTAGCTAGCTACCGTTAGCTGTAATGCTCGACAGACTTTAGCACTAGCCTCTCCTGCCTTTTTTCATAATTTAACTAATCCACACAATTATGCACTGATCTGTCTTCTAAAAGGCGTTTGCCAAAAGACCCAGCTTTTCGACATAATTGAAAATGATATAGTATCCAGGTAACACTGGCTGCTGGCTAATCCCCATTAGCATTGTATTATTTGATTACATTGTGAGATTGGGATGCATCAATACGACATGGGACCAACTGCTTAGTCCTGTAGAAAGGACACCACCCCTTTGGGACACTGAGGGGAAAATGCTGCGCAACATGCTTTCAGTAAATGATGGGTAACTAGATGAAGCTTTGCAGTGCCACTGGTTTATTGTGGTAATACAGAATCTTGTTTATCTTAAATTACCTGTATCCTACCTGTAACATTAACAAGATTTAAAACAGTTGCTGTGGACCATATCTACATTCTTGTCTTTGAGCTCCATGTATGTGCTTATGTAACAGTGAAGCTGTTTAAAACAAAATATATTCATGTCATTTTCAGATTGAAACATTATCTTAAACATAGATTGCCCATGTCTTTGCAGATAATGTCCCGTTCTCCTGACAGTGAGGATGGATGCTTTGTTGCCATGGATACTGAGGACAGTGGTACTGAGCCTGCTGGGATAACGGGGGAAGTTGATGCAAACACAGGGTCATACATAAAGAAGGGGAACATGGACATTTTTGGCAATGGAGCTGGAAGGACAATGTTGGAGTTGCCAGAGGAAGTTCTGGAGTACATATTGTCTTTCTTGTCACCTTACCAGGAGCAAAAGACTGCTGCGCTTGTATGTAAGCAGTGGTACCGCCTCATTAAAGGTATGTTTCTGAACTTACTGAATGCCATATTTTTTATTACAATGTTTTTATCAAAAAACCTTCTTCATTCCGATTTTCCAAATTTGTATGGATATTTTTCCCAATCTAGGTGTAGCATATCAGTGCTACCATGGTTTTCTGAGGGCAGTTCAGGAGGGAAATATCCAGTGGGAAAGTAGGACATACCCATATCCAGGAACTCCTATCACTCAACGCTTTTCGCACAGTAAGTATAAAACTTTCTGTCTTCCTGGAAAATAACATCACACATTTAGTTTTCCACAAACTAAGTAGAAAAGTATACAATTTTCAGAGATGTAATATTTCACAGATAACCGATAAAATCCACAGCATGCTTTGCTGAGAACAAGTGAAGTAGTACAGAAATAGAATTAAATTGATCAGCTGATAACTTTTCTAGAGGACATTACAAAAATGAATTCTGGGTTGATGGAAGTATACAATCCAATCCACCATTTCTAGAGCAAATTTTATAAATCTAGTGACTCCAAAGGGCTGCACATGAACAGACGAGTCAAATAAAATTGAGTGATTCATGTATTTTTGTTATTGCAGGTGCTTGCTATTATGACTTTAATCAGTCCATGTACGTTTTTGGGGGTTGCACTCAAAGTAGCTGCAACGCTGCCTTTAATGACCTATGGAGACTTGACCTTAACAGCAAAGAGTGGATCCGTCCCTTGGCTTCAGGTAGGCCTGTGTTATAAAAGATTACATTGAAGCTATATTACTAAATATGAATTTTGCAGGTTCGTATCCTTCCCCTAAAGCCGGAGCCACTTTAGTCATGCACAAAGAGTTGTTGGTACTGTTTGGTGGATGGACTCGGCCTAGTCCCTATCCACTGCATCAGCCGGAACGCTTTTTTGATGAAATCCACACCTACTCTCCTTCAAAAAATTGGTGAGGAGCTTCACAGACCAACACCACATGCATACTTTTTAATGTTATCAATGTTACTTAATCTCTGCTGCTGCTACATGTATTTGACTTGTATCAGGTGGAACTGTATAGTGACAACGCATGGACCTCCACCTATGGCTGGCCACTCTTCATCTGTAATTGGAAACACTATGGTGGTTTTTGGAGGATCACTAGGAGCTCGACAAATGTAAAGATTTTCAGTACTCATGACTTTGTTTTGGTACTGGCAGTTAGAGGTATCTAAAATAATGGAATTTGTTTTGTAGGAGTAATGAAGTCTGGATTTTGGATCTAGAGCAATGGTCATGGTCCAAACCACTCATTTCTGGACCTTTGCCACACCCAAGAGGAGGCCAGTCCCAAGTAATTATTAACTTTGTTATTTTAGAAACCTCTCATATTAATAAAATTATGTTGTGATGTTATTAACATGAGTTGTTGATTGTTCTAGATTGTGATAGATGATCAAACCTTGCTCATTTTGGGAGGCTGTGGAGGTCCAAATGCAGTAAGTATGCATTTGTTATTCCTTATGTTATGGTGTGCTATGTTTTTGTGAATGTTTTGAAAGTTTATAATGTCCTTTTTTCAGCTTCTCAAAGATGCCTGGCTCCTTCACATGGGCACACCACCATGGAGGTGGCAACAGCTTCAGGTAGAAAATGAGGATCACGGTGCCCCTGAACTTTGGTGTCATCCAGCTTGTAAGGTGAGATTTTCTTTCTCACAAGAGATTACTATTAACAACACAATATGTAACAATTTTCCAGTCTGAATGATCTTTCACTTTCTCTACAGGTCGGGCAGTGTGTGGTGGTTTTCTCACAGGCTCCATCCGGCCGTGCACCTCTGAGTCCAAGTCTAAACTCTCGACCATCCCCCATAAGTGCCACACCCGCTCCATTGGGTCCTGAGCCTCCTTCTCTGCGCTCTCAGTCGCCAGTTCGCAGTGCCGCTGGGGTGGTCCTGGGAGCGGTGGAAGAGGCTCCATGTGTTAACGGTCGGTGGGGTACACTGCGGCCTCGCCCTTCAGCTAGAGGGGGTGCCAAAGAAGGAAGCCCCTCTTCATCTCAACAGTCCTCTCCTTCTCAAGCGCCAGATAGTCCTCCACTTCCCCCTCTGTTGAATGGTTCTTCCCCACCTCCCCGCAGCAGCCCAGCCCAGGCTGCATCTCCACCCCTTCGCCTTCATCCTCCTGCCCCTACTGACTATGGATGGGAGTCTCCTCCATCTGCCTCTCATCATTCGGAGCTTCCTGCTACTAATGGTCTGCACACCCCTCCCTCAGTCTCCCCACGCACCCCTCCAGGGGCTGTGTCCCCGGCTGCGCTCCGGCGTGGCCTAGAAGCGGTCAAAAACAAGTCGTCTGTACCCTCTTCCTCCTCTGTGTCTCCTTCGTCCTCTCTTCAGAACCACGGAGTCTCTCCAGGAAGCAGTGGAGGAGCAGGTCCTCCAGGAACTCCTCCGTCCTCCCATAGCCCTCCACAGGCAGCTGCTGCAGATGGACATGCTATTCCACCCATTGCACGACGGCTAGGGCACCACCCGCCTCAGAGCCTAAATGTGGGAAAGCCTCTTTATCAGTCACTTAATTGCAAGCCCATGCAGATGTATGTGTTGGATGTATCCAGGGCCAAGTCTGCTGGCGTGGTTTCCTGGAGGGTTTATGGAAACGGGACCCCTGCCGCTGTGACGGGACCTCCAGAGACCAGTTTGCACACTGTGGTGCAGGGCAGGGGAGAGCTCATTATTTTTGGAGGGCTAATGGACAAAAAGCAGAACGTGAAGTACTACCCTAAAACTAATGCCTTGTACTTTGTGCGTGCTAAAAGGTAATGCACCTCCAGGAACAATTGGAAGACTGACACCACCACCTAGTGACAAAACAAGGGAACTGACACCTAAGGCCTTTTTCAAAAATAAAGGATAATGGGAAAAAGACTAGCGGATAATAACACTATAGATGTATTATTAAATTCTCCATCTGCCTAAGACAAACCTTCAAAATAAAAGTCTCCAGCTACACTTTGTTTAAACATGTTTGAATGAGAGCCCCGTGTATGGAACTTAAGATGTTACAGAGAATATTTCTGTTCTCTGAACAATGATCAACCTGGCTGTAACATTTACTGTTTTTGTTGTACTCCTCGTCTGGACTTATAAAAACCTGGATGTTGTTGGCGGAGAACTCCTTTGCTTTTTGTATCCTCTTTCAGCCTGCAATGTTTACAAGTGTGAGTGCGAGTGAGTGTGCACGGTGTTGGTTATGTTGTTGACTAATGTGTGTAGGGGGCCATGAGTGGTGGCACTGTACTATATCAACATAGTTAAACAATAAAGGCCTCCAATGTCTGCTCTAATTTAGTCCTCACATTATTTGGTTTATCTGGTTTAGATGTGATTTCTAGCTTAAATACTGTTTTAATAACGCACTATAAAATGTCTTGGAAATGTGACATTAGGGCTTTAATTTGTGATTTTGGTAATTAGTACTCAATTAATATTGGACTATAGAGACACTATTTTACTTTGCCATTTGCTACTTTACTGCTAGGTTTTTACATTCCTTTTTTTCTCAATTGGTTTTGACTCATTTCTTGAAACTGAAATGATATTCTCAAAACAACATGGACAAGTCTCCAAACTGGGCATTTATTCACAGATTTTCGATCAAATTGTATGTACCAGGTCAGTGCAAATGACTATTTTTTCCAGTCACTTTGGCACATTTCTCAAATCAGAACTAAAATTTTCTAATGTAATTGTTCAACCTCCAAACGATTGAGTTGCTTTTTCAAATTGCAAAATCATTTCTTGTTGTGTTTTGCGAAAAGCAAATGCTTTGGTATGTTGTTTCAAACTGTTTTGTACAATTGTCTGGTGTTTTTACACTTGGTCTCAGATAAATAGTCAGACCTAAGGAAACATTTAGGTATTTCTTCATTGTTTTAGACCAAAATGGTTAAGGCAACTGTCTCATTATGTCAGCTGGTATTTTCACACTTATGGCATAGAAGTTTTACGTAATGAGACCTTTAAAAGTTATACGTGATAAGACCTTTTAAGAAAATGGTTGAAATACATTGACAAAATATACAGAACAACATTTTAAAGTATTTCAAGTATTAAGATTACAGTAGAACCCAGTATCTGCAGGGCACTACAGTGATGTCACTTACTACCTCACAAACAATGCGGTCCATCTACTAATTTCACTGTAACATTTACTTCAGCAGGAGCTGAGACTGAAAATACTACACTGTAAATGGTGTCAGTAAATGGCTTTGTAAACAATCACGTTTTTTTCCTCATTACAAATATCTTTGAAACAAATCTCACTGTTTCTTCACGAGTAGACACTGTGTCGACCTCTTGAACCATTTTGACTGTGATGTTCTAAACGCTGCACAAAGGTTTTTGTGTTCTGGAGGCTCCAAAGTTTATTGAAAGAAGTGCTTACAGTTTTTCCCCAGTCGCTTTGGCACATTTCTCAGATCAGAATTGATATTTTCAAAATTTGTAGTACATTTCTCAAAACAGTTCATACAAATCACAAAACACAGTGTCTTAATTGCAAAATGATGTCACCAGCTCAAAATGGTTAGTTTATCCATCAAAAGCAAGTATTTCTCTCAGTGACACGTCAGAGCCTCCAGAATATGAACACCTTAGTGCAGCGTTTTCAACATCACCATCAAAATGGTTCCACTGGTCGTCAGCTTTTTCTCCTGCAGAAAGATTTGTGTTTCAAAAATGTTTCTAAGGAGGAAAATACATATGATTGAACATTTTACAGTTGACTATTTTCAGTCTCAGCTCCTGCTGAAGCAGTAAAACACCACAGACTCATTTCTGTCATTCTCCATGAATCAAAAACACCAACAGGTTAGAACTTTATAGATGACTGTTGTTTGTACATAGACTATTGTATTTCACTTTTTGTTTTGTTTTGACACACATAAACTGTATTTAGTTTAGGTCACAGTGACTACAAATAGACTGTAATGTTTGAGTGACTTTGGGACGACTATCAGAGGACAGAGCCGTCTGAGAACCGTCTCCTGATTCTGGTTTCAACAATAATTTCATTGCTCATTGTATGTTTTTATATATATTTTTCCAGTGTATTTATAACAGTTTTCATTCAGACTGATCTTGTAAAACTCCTGCCATGAGTGTGGAAAATATCATCATTGATCTGTTACGACAATTGGATTAACCATTTTGGTGACTATGTATAACAATGAAGCAATATGTACATGTTTCTATGGGTCTGACTATTTAATTGAGAGTAAGTGTAAATATGCCAGAAAATTGTACAAAATCATTTGAAACCATGTACCTAAGCATTTGCTATCTGCGAAATGCAAGAAGAAAATGACTTTGTGATGTGAAAAAACAACTTAATCATTTGCAGATTTAACACTTGCATTTGAAAATGTTTGTTCCGATCTGAGAAATGTGCCAAAGCGACTGGGAAAAACTGTAATTTTGATGGATTAACTAAGCTTTTTGAGTAGGGGTAGTAGTTGATTAGTTGAGTTCTTTTTGCAATTAATACATTGTGGTCTGCTGTTTGCATGAATTGTTTTGAGAAATGCTCTTGAAGTTTTGAAAATATCAGTTCTGGTCTGAAAAATGTGCCAAAGCGACTGGGAAACTAACAATCTCCTACAATGTGCACACAAATCAATTGATTATATGTGACTGATCTAAGCCAACTGTCACTTCTCAGTCAAAGAGAAGTGACATTTCAGCTTCATTTCAATGTTTAAGTTGTCACAAGCAAAACATACAATTCAATCTTCCAAAACACATAGCCATGAATGACATCACACTGACTAGACTGAAGAAGGTTAAGTCACAGATCTCAGACCAGTCAAACGGGTGCTATGCTGAGTATGGAATGAATGCTGACAACCATATACTGTAGTGTATATCAGAATCGGTACAATTGTTGAACATGGTGGCGCTGCTCATGTTCAAGGAAGAAAGAGTGGAGCAGTGAGGATGGAGAGTGAGGATGATAGGGCAAATGGTGAAGAGGGAAATTTCAGTGTTGATCTTTCATCAAAATATTTTCTTCGTTTTTGTGTTTGATAAGTTTATACACAGTATGCTGTATAGGACTTTAGTTTTGAAGCATGAGTGAACTGTTTTGGGAAAGATATGACATTTTGCTGGTGATCCATGATGTTATGCTGATTCACACCCATTTTCCCAAATGTTCCTTTGAGAATATAATTTCAGTTTCAAGAAATGAGCTAAACCAATTGAGAGAAACTGTAATACAAATGTCCGCAAAGTGGCTAAGTGGATATCTTGCCAGCTGCTGCAATATTAACCCAAAAGTTTTTTATTCTCTCAATTGTTTTTTATCCTGAAACAAAAGCAAATTGACATTCCATTTTACTAATAATTAATTTGACTGAAAAATTCTATACTTTGTTTTTATATGCCATCTTCAGATTACTCCCCAGTTCCCAAACCCTATCTATAATTTGGGACATTTTTGTCAAGCGCCTCTCCCCTCCTCTCTGACCAACAATAACCTTTTACCCAGAGAAATTCTATAGGAGCAGAGCATGGGCAGCTAAGAACGAGGCCATTTGATTCGCACAGAACCAGGCAAATGTGAGGTGTCAGGCGGAACTGTGTTGGTATTGGCTCTGAGCGTGGCCAGGGGAGGAGACTTTGACAATGAATGTGCTGAGGACACATGTTTACAGTGATGTGAGAGAGGAAGAATGGATATGAACGGGATCTCAAAACAAAGTGAGTTCAAGTTCATGTATACAAGAGATAATACTTACATTGCAGGTAATTTTGTGCGTAGGGCGCTGTTGTATGTTTGCTTGAATTACTTTGACTAGAGTTGTATGTGACTTTGTTTTCGAGTGGGTTCAGGAAGTGCTCTTATTCATTTCAATGTTATGTTGAAGTCTGATATGAGAAAAAGTTTATTAAAAACACTCTGGCTATGCCTTTCTGTAACATGGGCAATGAATATAATTTAACATTTTTCACAGACCTAAACTTTGAAGAATGTCCAAAACAGCACAACTGTGATCGAGAGCTATTTAATTACTTGTGAGTAGTGAGTAAGTGAGACAGTTTTACCAATAGAAAAGTAATTTATAGTATTTTATTATCTGGGTGTCACAAAAAAACTGAATGACTTCCTGAACCCACTTGTACGTGGGCTGATCAATAATATAGATATAATTCTCGCATGACTGGAATGTAACAAAGGGTTAAACAGCACCCTTTTCGGCCTGTAAAGTTACACCCAATCTCCACCCTTTCTTCATCCTTTCAATATGCATGGCATTTGCTTTGTCTATTTAACAAAACATGTGACTTGTTGTGATGGTTTACTTTTATAGGTGTAGAAGTCGCTCATCGATGATTTTGTGCCTGGACTTAGGAAACAGTATTGCGCACACAGATACAAAATGGATTTTGTGACTGTGCTGCATTGTCCAAAGTCTAAAAGTCTGGAGATCATTTCTTAGGGGATGACACAGTTTCTCAAAGACCCATCTAAAGACTCTCACCAAAGGATGGTGTCTGCTATCACTCCAGTGTCCCATGGGCAATCGTTGCCCCCTCTAGTCGTCTGGCCTCCCTTGGACTTTGCCCTGGGTGCCTTGGCCTGCTGTGCTGCATGTGTATTCACCAACCCTCTGGAGGTCGTCAAGACCCGACTGCAGCTTCAGGGAGAGCTCCGCACTCGGGGGTCCTACCAGAGACACTACCGAGGAGTGCTCCAGGCCCTGTGGGTGGTGGGACGAACAGATGGGTTAAAGGGGCTGCAGAAGGGCCTGTCTGTGGGACTGCTCTACCAAGGGATGATGAACGGAGTGAGGTTGGGAACATACTCGTACTGTGAGGCTCTGGGCATCACCGCTTTTCATGGAGGGAGTCTCCTGTCAGGAGCTGTGGCCGGGGCGCTAGGTGCCTTCATTGCATCACCAGCATATTTGGTAAGTTCTTGTTTGCCAGTCTTCTGATATTTTATAATAAGCCTTTCCTGAACGTAATATCTTACTGTACTTTGGCATATATTCTATTAGTTTGTAATATTGCACTTCAGCCTTTGATCTTGACGTTACAGGAATTACTGAGCATAAACACATCATCAAGACACAGTTTTAACCCCCTTGGTCAAATTTCAAAATCTATTTTTATCCAGGGGTTGTGAGGGTGAAATATTATAGGAGTTGGGTTTGTAAACAATGGTCTCAAATTCTAAACTAGATCACTAATGTTATTTTCTCAAATGTTACCATTTTTCATTCATTATGTTCAAGAAGTTTTAGCTACACAGTGATTTCCTTCAAAATATGACACACACTTGCATGCAATTTACCTGTTCATAACAAAACCACAAAATATATCCTGTCCCGTGTTCAACCTCCATGGCTTTGTTATTGAATTGTGTTAGTTTTAAGGCTAGTTGTTGCAAAAAGTCCAAAATGCAAATCCACAATTCTGCACATAAAATCAAATGTATACATGGTAGGCTTAAATAACTTAAGCCTTAGAAACATTGTCTGGATTGTTAGTTTTTTTTGCTTTTCTACAGGTAAAGACACATCTGCAGGCTCAGACTGTGCAAGCCATAGCAGTGGGACACCAGCACAACCATTTAGTAAGACATTATTATCGAGATTCACACGTCATCCATTATAATGTTTATCCATTATAAAATTGCCTTTTTCTCTTTGCTTAGGGTGTGTCCGATGCCTTTGTCACTATTTATCGAAGAGAAGGCCTGATTGGTTTATGGAGGGGTGTGAATGGGGCAGTGCCTCGTGTGATGGTAGGATCAGCTGCTCAACTCGCCACCTTCACCTCAGCCAAGGAATGGGTGTCACAGAGCCAGGTAGGAAACTATTCATGCTCTTCAGCGTGTGTCATGGAACAAATTGGAAATAGTTAAGTATCCGGATAGTGTATGATTTACAAAGATTTGATTCAAAGGGAATACACAATTACAGTATGTAAAACTAATGCACAATTATGGTCATAATCTGGATGTAGTAACAGTTATGATGCGCCTTTAGTCGTTGATTAAAAATGGCACTACAACTTAACCTTGGTGCCCTTAAGCTGCACATGTTCACACAAGCACGAGTTTCGTGTGGACATGCCATACCTCATTTGTAAATAATTCAATCACTAAGCTTCAACTACTGGAAACCTGCACTAGCACCAACTAGAGCTTATTAACAAAAACCTACACACCTTTACTATAAAACATGCTAAAACCACAATCAATATTAATAATAATAATGCATTGGTTTTATATAGCGCTTTTCTGGACACTCAAAGACGCTTTACATGGCATTATTCATTCACTCCATACTTGGTGGTGGTAAGCTACTATTGTAGCCACAGCTGCCCTGGGGCTGGGGTAGACTGACGGAAGCGAGGCTGCTAATCTGTACCATCGACCCCTCCAACTCTCACACACTACATTCACTCAGGATTCCTGGCCTTTCCCCGGCGGTCTCCCATCCAAGTACTGACCAGGCCTTAACCTGCTTAGTGTCTGAAGTCTGCCGGGACAGGGCAGAGCAAAGGCGGTATGGCAAAATTCCCAATATTACAGAGTCACACTGGGATCACAAGCAGTGAATCACTAAACATGAGGAGGTTTTATAATTTACTGGTGAACATGTCCTTTCTTTCAATTCTTTGGCTATAACAACTTCCTGACTGTTGTAGCCTTGGCTAATTTCCATCCGTTGTCCCACTTTCGCACTCTCAAACACACTCTCATTCATCCTGATCTATTGTACATGTTTTTAGTAGTAGGGGAAACCGGAGTACCCGGAGGAAACCTACGCAGACATGCAAACTCCACACAGAAAGGCCCCGTCCTGGCCCGGGATTGAACTCGGGACCTTCTAGCTGTGAAGCATGAGCGCTAACCACTGTGTTACTGTGCCACCCATCATGTACATTATAAGGTGCAAGTATTAAGGAGTGACAAGAGTACTCCTGGGGGCTGTCGATGCTGCGCCTACCCTCATCATACTCAAAGTGTGGGATTGGCACCTCCAACTATCCTTAGCTAAAAACAAGCCATTGCCATCTCTGGTATAAAAAATTAGTTGTGTGGCCAAAGGCTTAAAAGCTTCATCAACATACTCGTCCTTTCTTGCAGTTCTTTGGCTACAACAACTTCCTGACTGCTCTGATAGCTGCTATGATCAGTGGAGTCGCTGTGGCAATCTCCATGACTCCATTTGATGTCATCAGTACGAGACTCTACAATCAGCCCGTGGATGAATTACGAAGGGTAATAAGCCAGTTCTATTAAATTATTAATATAATAAATGAACATTTAAGCATCTGTATTACATGTTGACTTATGATAGATAATGAATAATCATTAGTATTGTTACTGTGACTAATTAACAGAGCATTTATAATTGATTAGGTATTAATGTATTACTGAATTGTCATGTTCTGTTTTCTAGGGTCGCCTGTATCATGGATTTTCAGATTGTATGCTGAAAGTGTGTCAGACAGAGGGCGTCCTGGGGCTGTACAAGGGGATGGGGCCGGTGTTTCTGCGTTTGGCGCCCCACACAGTGCTCAGTATGATGTTCTGGGACATGATGAGGCAACAAGTCCTGAAGGATCAACACAGAGGAAGTTAAAGCCAAGTTGCTGTACAGGCATTTCACAACAAGTTCATGTGGAGCCTAGACCTATATTTTAAAAGTAAGGTGATAGGCAGCTAAAAGAGGAATAGTCTAAAAGATTTTTTTTTCTACCTGACTTATGGCTAAGCACTCTGTAATTACAGTTTACAGGCCTTAATTGTAAGCACAAGAAGTGACAGTGTTATTCAATCATACAGGCTTGATAGTTGACAGTTTTGGGGACTACAACTTAACAATTGTTAAGTTTGTTGAGCTAATATCTATTAAAAATACAAATTTTCGATATTTAATGTACTCAAGTGCCTGTGTTTAATATTAGCACTTATCAGATGCTTCACTTGAGACTTTTAAATGATCTAATATTCAGGGTCGATGTCAACAATGCCTCTATGATGTATTTATATGTATGTGAAAGTACTTATGTTCAGGGACACAGATTGTCTACATTTTACAGTAGATGATCAAAACTTACTGCCGTATTTAACATGTGTCTTTGTTTGCTTTGGTAATATTTTAGCTATGGGAACCATACAATAATAAAGGTTTTTATATGGAATGTGTTACTTGTACATATGCTGCAGTGCTGTAACCAGGGGTACGGTGGTGTGCAAGTTCAGGGACTAGGAATTATTTCAGATGCTAAAAGGTGATATAATAAATATTATTACATTTTTCTTGAGCAACATTTTTTGACTAAGAAATATTTTGTAATATGATTTTGAACATACAACATGATTGAAATGAGAAAGTATATTATTATATGTATATGTCTCTGCACTATTAGCTTATCTTTGCAAACCCAGCCGTAGCCTGTCAAAGATGATAATTACAGTCTTTTGGACATGTGCAACAGTAAATAAACAGTAAATCATTTTGACTAAAACTGATCTCGTTCATCAGTTCATAAAAAAGAATGGATGAAGGTAGAGCATCAAACTTTTTAAAAATGAACCTGCATCTTCATATTGGTATTGAATATTTACAGTTGTGCTCAAACGCTTACACACCCTGGCAGAATGTCAGGGTATATAAACGTATGCATTTCATAGAGTATGAATAACACAAAAACCTTTATTTCACTCATGGTTAGTGGTTGAGTGAAGCCATTTATTGTCAAAAAACCTGTTTGTTTACACTTTTCAACTAGAAATCAAAAGTTTACATATTGTGCCTGTTGAAACAAACATTTTCAAGTCCAATTTTGTCAGAGAGTCCTGTATTTCAGCTGAAGTGAATTTTATTTTGCTCCTGAACAATTTTCCTGGCAGTTGTTGAAGGTCAGGTAAACGTTAGACCAGGGACATTTGAGTAGTTTCTGTTTCATTATAATTTCAAAAGAGTAAACTCAGTTCTTTGGCAATAAATGGCTTCGCACAACCACTAAACATGAGTGGGAAAAAGATTTTTGTGTTATCATTCATATGTTATGAAAAATGGCCAAAAGATTAAAAGGGTAAGTAAACTTTTGAGCACAACTGTAGCACATAAAAAAAAAAAAATCAGACTACCAAAAATGTTGAAACATAGCAAAAACTGCCAGGGAAGGGTGTGGAGAAGAGAAAAGGCCTGGCAGGCAAAGAGTTAAATGTTTTAGTTGTTGTTGCTTACTTTCTAAAAAAAAAAAAAACACCACTAATCAAGTAATAGGGTGCAGTACTGTATGTCACAAAGCTCAAAAAAGGGTTATCACCCACTGTTTCAGCATAATATAACAAAACAAGAGACTGTGAGCATTTTCGAGCTGCTGTGATAGTATCTTGATTAGCCCGAAAGTTAATCAGTTTTGAGTGTGTTGCAATGGAGCACAGACAATCCCATTTGAAACCACGTTGACCTCTGGAGTTTGATCCTCTGCAGCAGAAACACAGAGCCATGTCTACAGTGTGACATAGATTGGGCTCAGCAATATTTCGTATTCACTGAGTGGAGTTTAGACCCGAAGTGGAAATTAATTGCTGTTTTTTTTATTATCACATCATCATGTTTTTCCTTTTCTCATGGATCTTTGGACCAATGTTAGAGTCAAAACCAGTTGACTGCTTATTACAAGGTACAGTATGTTTGATGTTTATCCGGACATTTCAACAAGCGGGACTGATCTGTACATAATTGAGTGCTAAAAAAGAGAAGCGAAAGATAAGTGTGTGATATAATACGTGATACTTTTATGACATTGTATTAAAGATCCTATTTTTTAAGCATTATAGCTATGGAAAAGTAATTTAGTTCTTATTTCCGAGCATGCAGAAGCATCAAGGGGCATGAAGCAGTTTAAGTAAAGCTAAAAGAATTAGCATGGTAAGAAAATATTTGCCATGACATGCAATTTGAGTACTGAAATGGTCGAAGCTAAGTTGCTGACATGACTGAGATGTGTGTCCAAAAAATATGGTGATTAAAACAAATCTATTCATCATCATCTAATGAATGTGTTTGTGTGGATTTTGAAGGCTTTATTGGAGCGTGTGGAGTATCTATACTGTGCAGTTTAATAAGAGTCCATCACTTCAGGCAGACGTGCGGGTAAGTAATCCTTCACAGAAATTATAATCATAATGGTGAAATAGACCAACTCCCTCATGCTTTTTTTTCCGACAGTGAGAATGACTCTGAAAGCAGTAAGTTGAATAAGTCGTCGTCAGTACTTGCCAGAGGTCTCGAAGGGCAGTGGAAATCGTCGCTTCAGTTCTGGGCTCTGGCTCTGCTCTTGGCTCTGGTCGGGTCCAGGGTTTCCTCTCTGATACTGTTGGAGTTCATACTGAGAGCACTGTCAGCTTGGGGCACCGCCGTAAGTACAATACAGTGAAAAGAAAAGAAAAACAGTCCGGCACAGGAGGTTTAGAACATTTGCAGATGTCTAAATGTTTTAATTTTATTATGGAGTAGTCTGATACTAAAAATAGTCTATTCGAAAAAACCTCTAAAGCAGGGGTCACCAACTTTTGAAAAGCTGAGGGCTACTTCAAGAATATTAAGTTGTTTGAGGGCATCAGTTTAAATAAAATGTATCCAATAATCCTAAAGTTAGTGTTTAATAATTGGGTTCTAACTATATTATGTCACAATTTCATTACTTAGTCAGAAGAACAGAAATAACTGTATTTTTAATAATCAGATTGTAGATTGTTTATGAATACAGATAATAATGATTTAAACATTTTCAGTATCAGACTATAACATATATTCATAAGAACATAGAAAAAAGGGTATGAATACTCCCAAACCCACTGCCGATAGTTAGCCTTGACTCTTTTGTAACTGTAATTACAGGAGTCTCATAATACAAACCTGGATCTGCTCTTGGTCCAGTGTCAGTTCTCCCTGGGCTGCGGTCTCACGTGCACTCTAGTCTATATCCACCAGGGAGCGCCCCACAGCACCCTCGGCCTGTTTTTGGCAGCAGCTCTGAGTTGGGTACTGGCAAACTACTGTCTCGGTTTGTGGAGGCATGTGGCTAAGCTGTACCCTCTGCACAGCAAGGAGCGCTACTGTGGGAAGTGCATCACCCTCCTGACCTCGGGACATGGCATACTGGCCACACTCCAGAAAGTGGTCATCCTGGCCTTTGCTCTGGCCGCTGCTGTCTCCACCGCCACTGTGTTCGAAAACTTCCTGTCCCAGAAGGATGCGCTGAAGCTCTGGACTCCACTCACTCTCTGTTACGCACTGCTGGTGGTCTATATTCAAGGTAAAATATTAAAGCGTTAGTACTTAGCCTGCTACATTGAGTGTACTGCTGTTGTGTCCTTGGGCAAGACACTTCACACACCTTGCCTATGCATAAATGTGGTGTCTTAAGGATTTGGTGGGAGCAAGTAAAATGTAATGTTTTTTAATTACATTTTAATGTACAAATTCTATACTTTAATACCACAAATCTGTACATATTTAATTTTTTTTAATGTGTAAACATTCCACCAAACAGAGGAATGAGGAGAAATTACCATATTCAAAAAACATTTGATACAACAGGCAACTAATTTTTGACAAACTTCTGGAGTAAAATTAGTTGAGCAATGTCATTATTATTATTATAGATTTCCAGCCATGTTTTACATTCAGTTAACCCCCAGGTTGTTTGTTTAGTTTATTTGGTTAGGACAGAGCATGCACCTTGAGCTAATTTCCAGCCGTTGTCCCACATTCGCACACTCAAACACACTCTCATTCATCCTGATCTATTGTACATGTTTAGTGGTAGGGGAAACCGGAGCTCCCGGAGGAAACCTACGCAGACACGGGGAGAACATGCAAACTCCACACAGAAAGGCCCCGTCCTGCCCGGAATTGAACCTTCTAGCTGTGAAGCACGAGCGCTAACCACTGTGCTACCGTGCCGGCCATCATGTACATCATAAGGTGCAAGTATTAAGGAGTGACAAGAGTACTCCTGGGGGCTGTCGATGGTGCGCCTACCCTCATCATACTCAAAGTGTGGGATTGGCGGCTCCAAATGTCCTTAGTCTCAAACAGACTAAGAAAAAACAAAAGATCTGCACAACTAGTTTTTGCTCCCAAGCTTTTATTACTTGCACCAAGTCGTGAGGTTTCGGGCATCAAGCCAGCCCTTCCTCAGACATTTAGTCTCAAACAGGCCAAAAATGAATGCTATGCTACCATTGCCATCTCTGGTATAAAAAATGTTTACAGTAAGCAAGTTCACAACAGCAGGCATTTGATTGTTATGGTGATATGTTGTCTTTGACAGATGGACAGAAACAGCAAAGCGCGACTGAGGCCCTGATCCATTCTGTCGTAGTGCGGCTTGGAGCCCTCTTTGTCCTGATGTTGACCGTAGGAGACTGGACTGATGTACTCCATGTCCTCATCGCATTTGTGGGAGAAGCGGTTTGTTTACTCCCATCTCAAGACATATTAGAGGTGTTGCTAAAGGTATGTGGCAACAAATCAATCTACAAATTCATTTAAGTCTATAACAATCATGAATAAAACACAATGAGCTCTTATTGTTTTAGGAGCAAGAAGAAACCAGCCATCTAATGTCCAAATATGGGAACAGCTCAAAATCCAATCCCACGAGAAAATTTAAAATCTCAACAAATGAAAGATGATTTGAAACAATTACCAACTCAAGGGGATGAGATTTTGATACGTGAGCCTCGCAGACAGTCCTATGTGAACATATTCTATATTATCTATGATTGTATGGACATGTAAAGGGAAGATATGACATTACGCATAAGAAAAAAAAAAAAAACATCTAAAAGCTATTTGCGGCAGACTACAATGGCAGATCAATGGTCATTTAGTTTTAGAGTTGACACATGAAATACATTCCCCTTACATGTACTATACATGTCATATTATCTGTAACAAAGTGTTTTGAGTGCATTAACTTAATAATAAATACGTAACTTATTAATGTTCTATTTCAGCTTTGGGGGATGTCATTATTAAGAAAATTTAAGCCACACTGATTATCCTTTCATCCAGTAAATAGACTTGAATAAGAGGATGAATTTCATTACAGGTGTTTTTGTCAGTAAGAATCATATGTATTTAGTATTTACTGTCAGAGAGCGCGCCTCTTCTCAGACCTGACTCTTACATTCTCGGTAGTGGGGCATCACCAGCTTGTCTCCATGGGTATTTGCTGCTTAGCTTTGACAGGAGATTGACTACGGATGGAAAGTAGCATGGTGCTGAATCTGGTGCAGCCATCTTTTTAATGTAACTGCACATTGTCCTTCTAAATAAACTAAACTTCAAACTTCAAATTAAACTTCAAACAACAGGTATAAAGATCAAATACATTAAAGGCTCTATACCTGATTTTTTTCCCCCCTAGAAGTCTAATGATTTTATTTGCTGAGATAGCTGTGCATCTAAATGTAAAGCATTTATATCAGTTTAATGAACTTGCAAGCTAGTTTTCTAGCATTGACCCTAAAATTGATCTCACAAGATTTGAAACATGCTTATGAATGAGAGCTGTTGTGACAAGTAAATTTCTCCATTGTGAGATCAATAAAAACTATCTATCTATCTATCTACTATCTATCTATCTATGAACTCATCTCTGTGAAGCTTGGTGTTGGAAATGTGTGAGGAAAGTTTGGATCACAACTAACAATTGCATTTACTTGCTGCCTCTATTGTTTGTAAAGAATATCAGGTATATTTAAGCATTAAAATCAGGTATACTTTTAACCCTGTATTCTTCTCCTCACTGTCACCAAATCCACCTTAAATAAAATAATCAAATTCTCAATTTCTATTGACGGCTCCGCTTCCCCTCAGGCAGAGTCTGGGTGTCATCCTCGATAGCACCCTCTCTTACACCTCGCACGTCAATAACATCATCCGCTCTGCCTACTTTCACCTCAGAAACCGACTATGTCCTTCTCTCACCCCTCACTCCACTGCCATACATCGTACACAGCCTCATCACCTCTTCTTTTTTTTGGTGCCTGTGACGCCCCCTTTGAGATGACTCCTATTGTGATATTGGGCAATACAAAAACAAATTGATTGATTGACCTCCTGTCGCGAATACTGCAACTCCCTTCTGTTTGGTCTCCCTCAAAAAAGTCTCCATAAACTCCAACTGCTTCAAAACTCTGCCACCCGCATCACCACACACACGTCCTCCATAAACCACATCACACCTGTCCTCCAACAGCTCCACTGGATCCCCATCATCACACCCCACATACACTATAAAACCCTGCTCCTCACATTCAAAGCCATCAACATCCTCGCTCCTCCACACCTGACTGACCTCCATCATATCGCCACACCTGCCCGCTCTCTCCGCTTGTCTTCTTCTCTCCAGCTCAGTGTCCTTCCTGCCCATCTATCTCCTCGTGTTTGTCTCCTCACCTCGTGCCCCACCTCATCACCTCTTGCCCGCCTCATCACCTCTTGCTCGCCTCGTCACCTCTTGCTCGCCTCGTCACCTCTTGCTCGCCTCGTCACCATGGGGAGTAGAGCCTTCAGCCGCTCTGCTCCCCAGCTCTGGTACACTCTGACCTACGCAACACTAACTCACTCCCAAACTTCAAATCCTAACTCAAAACCCATCTGTTTAGACAAGGCTATTCAGTGTGACCATAACTATGAAAGCGTCTAAAACTAGCGTTTAAAAAGATGTATGAATTTACTAGGTATTTTACTACTATACCGAAATACAGTGCTCAGGGTGATTAAAATAAGCTGTGCATAGTTAATATTATGATTTGAATGTTGATATGATTCAGCAGAATTTGATATAAAAATTTTAACAAATCAATGATAAAAAATACAAATGTGTATTTATCTCCTGTAGTCTGTTTGGCAATGGTCTCATCGTAAACTTTGTGTGTTTTTTTCTGATGAAGGTGTAAATGCAAAAAGGGCTAAGCACAAAAAGTATTAACTTCAGCCTAAACCCTTTCAGTCATACTGTGTATGAAATAATGGAAATGTTTGTTTTGTTTGCCATGTTAAAATATATAATGAAGACTGAATAAACTACTACTACTACTACTAAACAAAAAAACCTGCACTGTACTTTTACAGTTGTGGCCAAAGGTTTACATACCCTTTTATGTTTACAAACCCTTTTAATCTTTTGCACATTTTTCATAGAATAAGAATGATAACACAAACATATTTTTCCCCACTCATGGTTAGTGGTTGTGCAAAGCCATTTATTGTCAAAGAACTGAGTTTACTCTTTTGAAATAATAATGAAACAGAAACTACTCAAATGTCCCTGATCTAACGTTTACATGACCTTCATCAACTGCCAGGAGAATTGTTCAGGAGCAAAGAAAAACTCACTTCAGCTGAAATACAGGACTCTCTGAAAAAATGTATGTTTGTTTCACATTGCACAATATGTAAACTATTCATTAGGGACATTTGGCTAGTTTCTCGTTGAAATGCGTAAACAAACAGGTTTTTTGACAATAAATGGCTTCACACAACCACTAACCACGAGTGAAATAAAGGTTTTTGTTTCATATTCTGTGAAATGCATAAGTTTACATCCCCTGACATTCTGCCAGGGGATGTAAACTAAACTGTATATGTATGTTGTTTTTAACTTTACGTGTAGTTTTTAATGTTCCTTGTTGTAAGGCAACCTTGAGTGTCCAGAAAAGCACCTAATAAATAAAATGTATTATTATTGTTATTATCTCTGTTGAACTCATCATTAAGAGCAGGTTTGGTATCGCTGGCATGTTTTTTGTTTTTTATGTTTTGAGTTTGTTGGGTAGCATCATACAACCTGAAATGCTCCACAGCGTGACTTCAATTTATTTTTTTTAACACTATCACATTACCAATAAAAAAGAATAACTCCTAAATTGGACCAATGGGGTTTAAACCCCTGCTCAACTCTGATGGACTTTTCTGGGGGACTTTCTTCTTGTGTTTTGACCTGGATTTCCTTTGCCCAAGTCCATTTCCTCTCCAGCTGCCTATGTGTAACTTCCATTATGTGAATCTATCAAGCCTCAAACTATCAGATGTACCGTAGTTAGTCAGTCCTGTGAAAAATGATCAGATGAGGAGGGGGGCGAAGAGGCGGGGGACTGAGTGAAGTTCAGAGAGTTTTATGAGGTTTTTGGGTGCTTAGGGGGCGGGGCAAGGGGGTCGGGGGATTGTGTCATCACGAAGCATGCTCCCTCCTGCAGCCATGACATCACTGCAGCATTCCTTTGGACAGAACTGGAACAACACAGGCCCCCATCAGTCTCCTCTTAACCCTTTCTCCCACAATCTGGACTTTTGCACTTTTGTACTCCCACATACTTTAAAATGCTCGTAAAAGGCCACCATTTAATCTTCAGGCCTTACAATGTTTGGCTCCAGAATACAACCTCAATATTTGCTGATCGGCAAGACTGATATCCCTCGCTCTGGTACAAAAAACAATGCAGCTTTTTCATAGCACTCAGCAGCCATCACTCAGTGTTCCCCCTTCTTAATATACCAACATCTCCTGTTGCACAATGGCTCTTTTTCATTGCACTGTATCGCTGAAATCCAACACAAAGGACTAACCAAGAGGACCTTACAGACACAACTAAACTACTATTTGGATCAAGAAGTAATAGTTTGATAGTGACTCAAGGTCGGAGTGATACAATGATGTGGGGGAAGGGAGTAGGGAACGAAGGAAAAGAGAAAAAAAACAGGCAGACACTTTCAGGAAGATATGGAAATACAAGTGACAGACAATAAGGCACAACAACGATCTGGAAACTTTTTCAAAAAGCCAGGAAAATTCATGTAGTGCTTTGCTTGCAATCATAGGAAGGTTAGCTAGGCAGGAGATAATATAGGAGGCCAAATGTCTAGGTTTTGTATTGTAGTTTTGAGCTCTATGATAAGCTTTCTCTATCTTTTTGCAAGAGGGCACATCTCTTGACTGCTTTGTTTGCATTTGCGCCTTTGTGCTTGCATGCCTTGGTGTGTGTGTGTGCTTAGGCCTGCCAACTTTTCATAGCTGATGAATGTGTCATGTTTTTTATTGCACTTTGCCCGAGATTAACTGTTCACCTTTTACGGTTGGAAAGGAGGTGGTATTGTCATTCAGCCAAAGAAGGAGGAATGGTCGATGGACAAGAGAGGAGCAAAGAGGGAGGGACACGAGGAAAAGGAGTGGCTTTGAGCCGAGTAGTCCTCTCACTAGAGTAAAGTCTTCTCCCAGTCAAGACTGAACAGGAGGTAGATTACAGAAACAGACCAGAAGTGAGAGGAAGAAGAGAAAAGAAAGAAGACACGGTCTGACTTTAAGGTATGCAATAGGACTTTAAATGGAGAAGGATTCTTAGTACTTTCAAAGTGATAACAGATAATGCAAGTTGTGAGAATGCCAATATACTGTAGGATTATAAAGTGAAAGTAGGTTAGCTCATATGAATAACAAATCACTGTAGTTCTGATGTGGAGGAAGTAATGCTTTTTATTAACAACTTCAAACAAATTTTGTAAAATTTACTTTGGAAATGTTCATTTTAATCTTTGACATTGCTGCTAGTTAACTAGTTAGGTAAGGGCGGCACAGTGGTTAGCGCTTGTGCTTCACAGCTAGAAGGTTCCGGGTTTGATCCCTGGCTGGATAGGGCCTTTCTGTGTGGAGTTTGCATGTTGTCCCGGTGTTTGTGTAGGTTTCCCCCAACACTAAAAACATGTACAATAGATCAGAATGAATTAGTGTGTTTGTGAGTGTGGGGCAACAATCCGGAGTGGTGTGTTTACATGCATGTGTCTCATGTGTATTCATTAACATGCACTGTCCCAATCAAATAAATAAATTCTGCTTTATTTTAATGTTATTTGTTTGTTTTTTTATGAATACTCCCATTGAAAAATATTATATCACTCAAAATATATTTACATTTCACACAATATATTTTTAAAACTCATTCTAAACTTCACTCAAGAATGATGGTTGAAGTAGATGTTTGGTGTATTCTACATTACATTATTAATCACCTTTCCTGATTTTCTGCTGTGTAGCTTCAGTCATCATGGCCACTGCAGTCCCTCCCAAAAGATTGGTGTCTTCGGTCTTCATCACACTGGCATCTCCGCATCAGGGGAAAGTCACCCAGCAGCAGCAGCCCACTCTCCAAGCTCACAGCTCCCCAGTCAGAGACAACCAGCAAACTGCAGTCCGGATCAGTCCTGCCAGCACAATGCCTGCAGCCGTGCAAAAGAGAGACAGCAATTCAACAAAGGGAGTCAGAGCTAAAAGCAAAGATGAAACTCCAGCGGGTTTGTCTATCCAGGCGTCAGCCCCTTCAAGAGTTGTTCGCCCAGGATCAACTACAGCAAAACCTTGTGAGAGCATACAGCCAACAGGTACAGTAAAACAAATGGCAACATATATAGCTATACTATAACAGTTCAAATTTGGTTATTGTGGTAACTCTGGCATATTTCAGTGATGCTGCTTTCTTGGTGACATGTTGCATAATGTGTGTTGTTCAAATTCAATTCAAGGTCTCCCATTTCCACTATAAACAAATACAGTTATTCCATGTTAAATACAGGACAAATAAGAAAAAAAATTCAATCACTTGTGTGCATCATGTTTTTTTTTTCTTCTCACTAAACAGATACTCTTCCCTGCGCCCCATCGCCTGTACTACCTTCTTCCATGGGAACAGCTACCTTTGAAGAAATGCCCCTTCCTCCGCCACCCCCAGCCCAGGAGACCCCAGAATGCTCTTTGACCTCAGGCCAGCAGCCGGTTTACAGCAGAGAGGTATGCAGACCACTCACAAGCAACGCCTCGATCACTAACACTTGGAGTCATATTGTTTGTTTGTTTTTCATGTCTTTGTGTATTGGTTGTACCGAGCTGAATAGCAAGAAATGTTTCTTTACTTGAGCACAGGACACAGTGGGTATGAGAATTAGTAGCAGGAACAATAGCAACAGTATCACTTTGGCCATTAGAGTAGATGGTACATTTGACTCAAGCAGGTAGTTAATTACTTATATTCAGGGTCTCACACTAACACTAGCGTACTAGACAAATGCCTCAGATAACTGTGTGGGGTATTAACAATTCTACTCTCACAAGATATTGGGGCAGTTAAGTGTCATGCTACTAAATGTATTGTAACAGTTAAAAGCAATATTTTGTGTATAGCCTTGAATGTAATCATGATAGAGAAAAACATAAGTAAAATATAAAATAAATATTGGTAAGACTTGATTTGCAGGAGTGCTACTTGGATGTAGATTCTTTGTTTAAAATGTGTCTAGAACAATGTCCTTTTGGTGCTCTTCAGTGCAGGGACCGTATTTCATGAGCAAACAGCAAAAAAACTGAGGCACTCAAAAAGGTAGAAAAAGTTAAAAAGCCTTTATTTTACATGTCTAAACGTCATTAAAATGCCAACGCGTTTCGGCTCAGGGGCCTTCGTCAGGGCAGACTCGAGATGGTGGACTGGAGCCCTCTTTTGAAGTGGTTAGCAGGAGTCACATGCACTAGGTGGGCTGGTCCAGTCACCTGGTGTGTGATGTAGACACACACCAGGTGACTATGGACCTGGTGTGTCCATAGTCACCTGGTGACTATGGACACCATAGTCACCAGGTGACCTATGTACCTTTAAAATGGTACATAGGGTTATGTACCATTTTAAAGGTACATAACCCTATGTACCTTTAAAATGACTGTCTACATCACACACCAGGTGACTATGGACCAGCCCACCTAGTTCATGTGACTCCTGCTAACCACTTCAAAAGAGGGCTCCAGTCCACCATCTCAAGTCTGCCCTGACGAAGGCCCCTGAGCCGAAACGCGTTGGCATTTTAATGACGTTTAGCCATGTAAAATAAAGGCTTTTTAACTTTTTGAGTGCCTCAGTTTTTTTGCTGTTTGCTTATAAAATAAATATTTTAATACAATAAATATAAATACAATATAAACTTTAATAACAGTATGCAAGATATTCAGTTGTCTAGCTACTGCTTGAAAAGGACTAGCCTTTTAGTATATTATTGCAACTCTAGGCCTATTTGACCTGTCAGAACTTGAATCTTAATGATGTCATTTTATTTCTATATCAAGGCGAAAACAAGCACACCATCTAGTGGGTTAAATAAAAAATTGTCAGATGAACAGATCCCCAAAACAAATCAAGACACAAGTGAAGCCAGTACAGGTAAAATTGCCTATATTTTTGTACCACCCAGGTTTTACAATGCACTGGTTATTACAGCTTTTGTTGATGTTTAATTGGTGTTTACAGATGTCTGTGGATTCTGTCGAAAGTATGTGAATCTAAGTGAACCTGCCATAGAGGCTTTGAACAGGACTTACCACGAGGCTTGCTTCCAGTGCAGATCATGTCACATCCCGCTGGCATCTAAACAATACTACAACAAAGCGGGAATCCCTCTCTGTGAGGATTGCTACCAGGTACAGGATGTTATGAAAACTGCAAGGCAAATGTGAACAATGGCAATGTTACTGCATGTTGAAATACCACACACAACTGTGGACAATTTTAGAACCAAATCAAAACATCATTCAGCATGTCCTAACAAGACTAATAAAACACTAATAATTTCCTCTTTGTCTCAGGCAAGTCTGGAGCTCTGCTGGGCATGTGGAGAGGTTATTAAATATCAAGTGATGCGTGCACTTGAACGAACATACCATCCCCAATGCTTTACATGCACAACATGTAAACAGCAGATTGGAGAGCAGCGGTTTGCACAAGGAGAAGTTGGCGAGGTGTACTGCCTGCCAGACTACTATAGGTATGATAAGCACAGCACTTCGATTATACAATAGGCCAATGGTTCTCAGCTGGTGGGTTGCAGGACCATTTTCAGTGGGGTGTTTTGTTTGCTGTCCGTTCCCTGTACGACCGCAGCAGGAGCTTGGTTCGTATTACTGGCAATAAGTCAGACCTGTTCCCAATGCATGTTGGTCTCCACCAGGGCTGCCCTTTGTCACCGGTTCAGGTCATTCATTTCTAGGCGCAGCTAGGGGACAGAGGGGCTTCAGTTTGGGAACCACAGGATCTTACCTCTGCTGTTTGTGGATGATGGTGTTCTGTTGGCTTAATCAAATCAGAACCTTCAGCATGCACTGGGCAAGTTTGCAGCCAAATGTGAAGCGACTGGGATGAAGATCAGCACCTCCAAATCCGAGGCCATGGTTCTTGACCGGAAACAGGCGGCTTGCCCTCTCGAGACAGACCGATTGATGCAGCGTCTGTAGTTGCGTTCGTTGTATCGGACTGTTGTGGTGAAGAAGGAGCTGAGTCAAAAGACAAAGCTCTTGATTTTACCGCTCAATCTACGTTCTTACTCTCATGAGATTTGGGTCATGACCGAAAGGACAAGAGAAATGAGCTTCCCCCGCAGGGTGGTTGGCTGCTCCCTTAGAGATAGGGTGAGGAGTTCAATCACCCGGGAAGAGCTTGGCATAAAGCCGCTGCTCCTTCACAATGAGGAGAGCCAGCTTAAGTTGCCTCCTGGTTTCCTCCCTGCGAAAGTGTTCCAGGCTTGCCCCACTGGGAGGAGGCCCCCGGGGAAGACCTAGGACACACTGGGAAGACTATCTGAGCTGGCCTTGGAACACCTCAGGATCCCCCAGGAAGAGCTGGAGGAAGCATGCATGGATGCCTCCATGACCCGGCTCAATAAAATGGATGGATTGATGTTTTGTTTTAATTTTCAGCCTCGTGAATAATTCTCTAATCAACAGTCAACAAAGTCTGTGAATATATACTCTATTTTAATATTAAACTTATTTTAAATGGGCCAAACTACATTATTAAATATAGTTTTATTTGAGTCACAGCTTTATAGATTGAAGGTTGGTCTTGAAAATACACCTGTTGAGAACCACAGCTGTAGAGAATTAAAAGTACAAATGTAATTATGAGCATATTATGAATCCAACACTGTTTTGCAAAGGAAATATGCTCCGAAGTGTAACGCATGTAACCAACTGATCATCCCAAAAGAAGATGGAACTGACAGCTACACAGTTGAATGCCTGGGACACTCCTACCACGAGGACTGCTATAGATGTGAGGTAAAGGAGATTCACAAACAGCAAATTATTCCAAAAAGCAAAACCAAACAAAAAGTCACAGATAAGTTAACAAGCAATTGTTAAATTCTTTCAGATGTGTTTCATTCACCTTACTCCTGAACCCAGTGAACATGGCTGCTATCCACTGGACGGGAAGCTTCTGTGTAAACCCTGCCATCTCTCCCTGGTGTCTGCACAGCACGAGCAGTGAAGGGCCACTGTCAAATCTGACATAAAAGGAGCCCTGGACATTCTCAACAGCTTTATATTTGTCATTCTGTGCTTGATTATTTTGCAGGTATTAAATGATATACATCATATTAATGGAAATTAAAATAAAAAACTTTTAGGAAAAATATATTTTCAACAATCATCATACTACATATAGTATGATGATTAAAGATGTAATTAATCATACAGAATCAACATGTTTGAGCAACCAGTAAGCACCAGAAGTAAAATGAGTTAAGGTCACACAACTTGATCAAAGAAAAGAACATGCCAAAACTATGATCAGAGTTAAAGTGCTGGACCAGTATGGATGTAGCCTATAGCAGTAGATCTGCTAAAACTCAAGTCAACAAAATTATGGTTATTTATGTTGCATAACTGGAAATTATATAGATGTTGTATTTTCACAAATAAAAAATACATATAAAAAGGAAAAAATGTGTTATTTCTAAAATACAAGCAAGAAACATAATCAGAGAATATGATATTGAATGAGTCAGTGAAATAATTACCATAAATAGGCCTGTAGCGGGAATGCCACACTCAAGGGCTGCACACTGAAAGACAGAGTTAAATACCTACAGAAAGTCAAATTTAGCATGTTTCAGATGATATATTTAAAGATGCACTCACAGTTTAAGGATATGATGGCAGGCATACGGTTTGTTTGCTTTTTTAAATCTGCAGATAAAAAGCAGGCTTGACATTTTGGGAGTGGTTCTGGGACACGTGTATAGATAGACCAGTTTTTGTTGATCATAAACTGCTACACCTCGGTTCTGAAGTTTGCACACCACGGGAGGGGGAAAGTAGAAAACTATCCTGACCTGCTGTCGACAAAATAATGGTGCCATGGGATATTTAAAAGAAGGCTACTAGACCAAAAATGCCTGGCATTAATAGTAAATTGTTCTCCACTCGCGCTTACAGCAAAAAAAAAAAAGAATGTGTCGGATAGTTGTAGGACGGTCTTCTGGTGCATGTCTCATCATCACCACCACGGGGCCATGCGGCGCGCTCCCAAAATCATCGGGAGCGGCGTTGGTGCGCGCTCACGCAATCGGACGGAGGACGCAGCAGCTAAAGCTAATCGACAGCAAACAAGCAGGCCCACAGCGTTCATTTTGTTCAGGCAGACCTCCACCGGCAGCAGGGATTAAAACGAACCAGATCATATGTGTAGGAAGGGGGAAACCTTAACACATGATGGTTCGGGAAACCAGACACCTATGGGTGGGAAATTTACCCGAACACGTCCGAGAAGAGAAGATCGTGGAGCATTTTAAACGGTATGTTACGCAAGAGAAGTCCTGCGTTCAGCGCGCGCTAGGTGCAGTACCAGTGGAAGGGGCTAAGCTAACAAGGCTAGCACTAGCATTTCAACCTACAAATCTGCGTGATTTCAAGTCTTGTTGGTGTTGAACTGTAATGCAATATTGTACATTACTTTGTTTATGCGCGTATTTTTATTGAACACTCGTATGGATGTTTCCCACTCGTTGCAACTACCAAGATATGATGAGCTAGCTCGTTTTAGCAGCCAAGCTACCACCTAACGAACGAACCAACCATTTTGTGGGAAGTCAAGACGGTGTCATGATCAGCACAAGCCAAACAGTTGCAGATGAAAATAACACAGCGTGCATTTTCTTATTATACCCATGAGATGCGCTGCAACAAAAACGTGCGCCACACTCAATTCGTTGTTCCTAATGCGCCATTAAAGCACATTAAAATAAAATCGGTCCTTCTGTTTAGAACACGCAAGTTCGTCTAGTGCTTGACATCAGTCGCGCTCACTTTATGACAAGTAGTGTTCACTGCGCAGAATTCTCGTGCAATTTTCCATTGCTAAATGTCGACCTACATTTCTTCGGTAAAATTTTAATATAGCTAACATCGTAAACGTGCCGTCTCGTATTCACGGAGGTCATTTATAGCCATGTAATGTTATATGTGGTCATCACTGAGACGTAACTCACAGGCCACATGAGGCTCGACTCATCAAAAAAAAAAAATAGTTGAATTGAATGTAAACACAAGCACTCTAAAAATACGTTTAATTAACTTATTTCCATGTAGCCATAATGCGCATGAGTTCTAAGACTTTGCATGTTATTACAGTTAAACTAGTATATATTTTTTCAGCTTGATAATTTCCTGTTAAGTAATCGTTTCTTTGTTTTTACATTGCAATGCACCTACAGGTATGGACGTGTGGAAAGTGTTAAAGTCCTGCGAAAGCGGGGATCAGAGGGGGGTGTTGCAGCCTTTGTGGATTTTGTGGATATCAAAAGTGCCCAGAAGGCTCACAATGCTGTCAATAAGATGGGAGACAGGGACCTACGGACAGACTACAATGAACCTGGCTCGGTACCCAGTGCTGTACGGGGCCTTGAAGAGGGCTCCCCTTCGAGCAGTCGAGATGTTACAGGATTCTCTAGGGGGACAGTGGGTCCTGTGTTTGGGCCACCAGTGTCCCTTCACACCAGAGAGGGGCGTTATGAACGGAGAATAGATGGGTAAGTGGACCTGGTCTCCCCTTTAAACACTGGGGAATTTAAGTATCAGATATGTGTAAATCTGGGTTGTTGCAAAAGTAATTTAGGAATTATTCCCCTTTTCATCATTACTGACTCACCTTGCCCATGGGATCTATGTAATTAACTACACATTATCATTTCATGAGGTGTCAATAATCTGGATGTTGTATCTCTGAGGAATATACTGGTGAGTTTCGGAGCCTACATTGTGGGAATATATACCTTGGGAAATTTGGATTCTATGCATTTTTCCCAAAAATGGAATCTACTTGTACGACTTCAATTTCATTTTTTAAAAACATGGAATTACACAAAATGGGAAGTAAAATTCCAATTTTTGATGTCACTTTTTCCACATAACTTTTTTGACAGTTTTTTTTTATCCACATTTCTTGATTTGTTATAACAAAGGTCTCATGTGGAAGTACTTTGAACATTTTTGAATCAGTGGATATGACCCAGTCTGGATTTAACCTAATGCTGTGGAGAGGCTGGGGCCAGCTGCGACAGCTGATCAACACATCCTGCCCTGCTTGTCTCAGGCTGGAGTTGCTGTAGACAAGGATCCCAGAGTTTGAAGAACAGAGCTACTTTGTCAAGAACAGAAACAAGTTGTGTGGTGTTTTGGACTGATGACCATGAAGACCTGAAGACGTATGTTTGGATGTACCGTCCTGGATGTATTCAATATTGGATGTACTGTCACTGACTCTAGTGTGGATAGCTGTAGCCCTCAGTCATGTGGATTACTAAATTGAACAAGAATAAGGAATATGTAGCTGCACCAAGAAGACAAGACTCAAGATGTCAAAATGCATGAAGAAAATCTGCATAAAAAATCTGACTTGCAGCCCTTAATGGATTTATTCTAAAGCACTGACTGGGATTTTATTTTTGTAATATTTTATGTTAATCTACCAGATTTATATACTTTCAAGAGACTATAGCAACGACTGGAATACTTTTTTAAATTTTTCTGCAAAACAAAGCTGAACTTATCAAGTTGGATGTATTTTCCATTCTGGGTCAACCAAGTTAACCAAGTCAAGTCATCGCCAGTATTATTTTTATTAATATAAATCTATCAATAATATGTTCTGTTTTTTTACCCCAAATCTCCGAAATCCATCAGTTCTATACTTTTTTCTATACTTTTTTTTGCCCTTTTTCCATCAAGAAATAAATAGCCTAATTGGATTATACCTCTACTGTCTGCTGGCCTGATTTGGAGATAACGTGCCATATGACTCAAGAAATTTTTAATAATTAGATCAATTGAATTTTTTCCCCTTTGGTTTTTCTTAAGGGCTGTCCACCTAGATTTTATTTGGAATAGTTTCAGTAACTTCTTTCTAAAAGGTTGGTATTGCTCTGCCCTCTGCCTTTTTATTCTCTAAAGTTCTATCAAGTTGTGTTGTTTAGTCTTTAGTCCTTAGATGAATTAGAAAAGCCGTTTTTTATATAATAATACACATTTCCTAGGTCATGTGATAGTTTTGACTAATTTCACCTAAATACAGCATTTACATTAATACTATTTATGCTGATCTACTAGTTATAATATTTGTATCACACAACTTCGTGTATCATAGGCAAAGATTCTTCAGTCTTCGTTTGTACTGTAGTTGAAGTGTAGGACGTAAAATAAATTTTGTGTCTTTTATTCTTTTACCTTGAGGGGTGATAGTTTCTAGACTGGATTTAGTCATGTTTTCAGCATCTTTTTATATGGCATGTTAAACAAAGATCTGGACACACAATATAAATGTATTGTGGGCAAATGATTAAACATATTTAACTAACCAGATGTCTAGATGATTTTTTTTTTTTGTCAAGTTGAAGTATTTCAGAGTAATGGAGAAAAAATGACGACAAACTTTTTAACAGTTTTACTTGAAGTGAGCAGCAGTGGATACATTTAACTACCACATTTTCAAAATTAACTGTGATCTTCTCTGCTTTGTTTTTTTTTCCTACAGCAGCTCAGAAAGTAGAGATCGCGCTTATGATCACAGCCCATATGGACACCATGACCGCAGCAGCACTTTTGATCGGCAGCGGCACTACAATGCGGACTATTACCGTGATCGCTCTATGTTTCCTGCTGCTGCATCTGGGAGCAGTGCTATCAGTGGGACTTTTGAAGCATCTGACCCACATTTTGAGGCTAGGCTGAGAGACCCCTTTACATTGACTACTGCCTCACGTCGTGACCTCTACAGAGATGACAGAGGGCGCCGTGTTGACAGGACTTATCATCATCGGCGAAGCAGATCTTCTCATTCCTCACAGTCAAGGCACCCCTCTCCACAACGGACCTCGGGACAAACAGCTAAATCTTCTCATTCCCCTAAAAGACCTCCCTTGTCCCCCGGAAGAGGCCCAAGATCTCGGTCACGAAGTAGATCATCAAGTTCAGACTCTGTTAGCAGTAGTAGCAGTACAGGAAGTGGCAGGTTAGGCAAATGGCTTTATATTTCAGTTAAAAAAAAAAAAGAAATGCAAAAAATATTAAATAATTCAACTATTTTTTTTTTTTCTTTTCAATTTTAGTGAATCAAATAGCAGCTCAAGTGATGGGTCTCGGGCTCGTTCAGTTCAGTCATCAGCTACACATGCTCCTCCTCCAGCTTCTGTCATTCTTGACACAGATGAGCCACGTAGGAGCTTTGGAATAAAAGTTCAGAATTTACCTGTCAGGTCAACAGGTAAGTTTGGATATTTCCACTATGACATGAATTAATATTACTACTTTTGTAAAATCATATTAAAAAGAGATGATTTTCAGAGCATTGGCAGTAACAAGATTTTCATTTGCAGACACCAGTCTAAAAGATGGGCTTTTCCATGAATTCAAGAAACATGGGAAAGTGACCTCTGTGCAGATCCATGGAGCATCTGAGGATCGCTATGGTTTGGTTTTCTTTAGACAGCAAGAAGATCAAGAGAAAGCTCTCAGCGTCTCAAAGGGGAAACTTTTCTTTGGCATGCTTATTGAGGTCACTGCCTGGAATGGACCTGGTATGTGATGACCAGTATTTGTAATAAGCCATAGACTTACAATGTCTGTAAAAATAATGTCTAAACCGTTTTTCACCAGAAACAGAGAGTGAGAATGAATTTAGACCTTTAGATGGCCGCATTGATGAGTTTCACCCAAAAGCCACAAGAACGCTATTTATAGGAAACCTTGAAAAGACCACAAGTTACCAACAACTTCTTGATGTTTTTCAACGCTTTGGAGAAATTGTGGTATGTTTGTATTTTTTTTTTAGGTTGGAGCAGCCACTCTGCTATAAATTAACTCTGCCATTCATTTGTTTTTTGTTTTTTTTAGGATATTGACATAAAGAAAGTAAATGGTGTCCCACAGTATGCCTTTGTGCAATATTCTGATATTGCAAGTGTTTGCAAAGCCATTAAGAAGATGGATGGAGAATATCTGGGAAGTAATCGATTAAAGGTATAACATATGAAATAGTTAAACACATAATTTAAATTTAAATTATTGACCACACCTTGTAAATGTTATGCTTGTTTGTTTTCCTTTTCAGCTTGGTTTTGGCAAAAGCATGCCCACTACATGTGTTTGGCTTGATGGTTTGGCATCTAACATAACAGAGCAATACCTCACAAGGCATTTTTGCCGTTATGGGCATGTAGTCAAGGTACACCATTTGTATTATATATATATATTATATATATATTTGTATGAAAAGTTGTCTTTTATTTGCATGTATTAAATTGATTTTGTCTGTCCTAGGTTGTGCTTGACAGATTAAAGGGAATGGCACTTATCTTGTATAACAACACAGACTTTGCTCAAGCAGCTGTGCGGGAAACCAAAGGTTGGAAACTTGGGGGCAACAAAATAAAGGTACATTTATTGTGATGGCAGATGTATTAATTAAACGTGTACAGTATGTTATTGTTTTGCATATTATTTTAACTAGTCTCATCTATGTATTTTTCCAGGTGGATTTTGCAAGCCAAGAGAGTCAACTTGCATTTTATCGCTCAATGCAGACATCTGGTCAGGACATTAGGGAGTTTTATGATCTACAACTTGAAAGAAGGTAAAGATTTAGCAACATGTGCACTAAAACCTAAATGATATCCGTAAAATTCTAGGTATTAAATGTATTATTTTTTAATTCACAGAGAGGAGCGTAGACCCCCATATGAATTTACAGAACGAGCTTATTATGAAAATCTACGTACCCCAGGTCTTTATCCAGAAGAAGCCAGGAGAGAGTATGCTGCACGGAGAGAGCGTTTTCCTGAACTTGAACATTACCAAGGTGAACACTTCGATCCACGATTCCACGAGGATCCTAGAGATTTTAGAGATTACAGAGATCCATTTGAACAGGACATTCGAAAATATACATATATTCAGAGGGAGCGTGAAAGGGAGCGAGAACGCTTTGAGGCAGATCGTACCAGATGGAGCCCCTCTCATCCACGACGGCCTTTATCTCCCACAGTGTCACCTTCACCATCTGAGCGTGAGCGTGCTCCCAGAGACGCAGAGCGACGTGTGTTCAGCCAGTCCTCTGAGAGAAGTGGAAGTGTGAGCTCGATGTCTCCTCCTCACTTTGACAAATCTGATAAATCCCTTGAGCCTGGGTCCAAAAATGAAAAGACTGAGAAGACCACCCCAACTGATCGTGTGCAGAGTGGTGAGAAAACAAAACGGACCAAAAGAAAAGATAAACCAGACAAAGGTGAAAAGGTCAAATCACGGAAATCAAAGACACTGTCACCTTCTCAAATAACTGAAGTAGATCTTGAACAAGGTTTTGAAGGAGGGCCTGGCTGTAGCAAGGGATCGGAACAAGATGGCCATGAGAGGCAGAAGTACAAAGGAGATGTGGACAATCATGAAGTTGTTAAAAATGAACTTCCAGAACTAAGCAAAGGAGATAATGTGGAAAATGATGGAAAAACAAGACTCAAAAAACAGCTTAAATCAGAATTGGGAAGCGATGGAAAAGACTCAATTGTGGAATCTGAGCGTTTAGCTGCAAGAAAGAGGCGCTTTGCTGAATCTAGTGGAAAGATCATACCCATACGCCCAAAGAGGAGCAAGGTTGGAGAAGAGGAATCCTCTGATGTAGCTGCTAGTGGCACATATCAAAAAGAGATGGAGATTCATAAAGATTCACAAAGACGAGATTCAAGACCTAAAACGGATAAAACTCCAAAAGATGGCCAGGAGGATCACAAGGGGCATAAGGAGAAGGCAGAAATGTCTACTGACTTGCAAGACCCTAAACGACACAGTTTGTCTCGCAGGTTTTCTCATGATGGTAGCCTAGAACAAGCTAATATAAGAGATGAACAACATGGACCTCTTAAATTTAGTGGACCATCATCTGATGTTGACAAAAGTGCTAAAAGCAAGGACGACCATGTTGATATTGATCTTTCTCAAAGTTATCGAAAGCAAATGGAGCAAAATAGAAGGTTACAGCAGCAACAGCGTGAATCGGACAAACTGGAGAAACCAGAAAGTCCACGCGAAAGTAAAAATGAAGACATGGAAGACCGCAGTCTTGTGTATGAAATTGGTAAACCACCAGAGGACGTCACAGACAATTTCCCATCTCACAAGTTTAAAAGGTTAGACCAGTTTGACACCGAAACAGGCCTCAAACGAGAGCGTGTGTACAGGAGCTTCAGGCATAAAAGTGAAGATCCTGAATGGAATAGTGGATTGTCTCCAGGGCATTTGCATCACATAGAGAATAACTTTGTAAGTCCTTCAAGGAAAGAAATGAGCAGAAATGATGACAAAATGACTGAGATAGAACGTCTAAAAAAGACCCATGATGCTCAAATAAAACCTAATACTCCGGTTCTTAGTGTGGAAGACGAGCAGCAAAAGAGATGGGAGAACAGAGTTAAACAAGACTTTCTACCAGATCAAAACTTTTCAAGAAGCAAAGGCTTTCCTAATCGCAAACGTCTGGAATACGGTGTTTGGCATGACTTGGAGCCAGGAGAGGTTAGATCGGACTCTGAAGAAGACAGAGAAGGTAAAACACACTCTCCTATCCCTTCAACATCTATGAATTTTTCTGAAAGGCTGCGTGGGGAAAGGTTTTCAGACCCCAAACTGGCTCAACTTGAAAAGAACAAATTTTACTCTTTTGCACATGACCGGACTATCACTCCTGATACAAAAGCTCTTCTGGAGCGTGCCAAATCTTTATCCAGAGAGGACAATTGGTCATTTTTGGATTACGATCCCCACTTGGCAAGTTTTCGGGACAGAAAAGACACAGTCAAAGTGGAATCTGCTCCCAAGCCCATAAAGCCTGTTTCTTGGTATAGGAGATACAAGACCAGAAGTGGATCTGAAGATAAACTTGATGACAGAAAAGAAGAGCCTAAACCAGAAGAACCGGAACGCAAGGAACTGTTTGCCTCTCGTTTTTTTCACAGTGCTGTTTTTGAGCTGGACTCGAGACGACTTCAGCACCTCGAACGCAAACATGAAGACCCTGAGCACAATCCAAGTTTACCTGGACAACAAGATGGGATGGACGGTGAAGCTGAGATGGGGCCTGTCATACTCTTTCACAGTCGCTTTTTGGAGCTTACAAAACAGCAACAGAAAATCAAAACTCAACAGGAGGCAAAAGTAGAACCTGCAACTACTGAGGAAAGCAAGGTACAAACTATTGCAAGTCATGAGCCACAAGCTCCACCAGTATTGCAATCACCACATCCTACAGAATCTGTCAGAGAACCTGAAGTGAAACCCATCAGTCCTGTTGAAGAGACAGCTCCCGAACCCCAGCTCTCGCCGGCAGCTGCCCCCCTACTTGAAGTCAAGACAGTCTCTCCAGTAGAGGTCAGGACGCTGCCGATAATTTCCACACCAGAGCAATATCCCACTGTGAAGGAAGAGATAAAGGAAGAAATTAAAGTTAATGAATTGCAGCAGTTACCACCTGAAATATCTCCTAAATCTGAACCTGCTCCTGACGGCAATTTCCCTCTAGAAAAGCCTCCTCTTTCTCCAGGTGAGGGAAAGTCTGAGGACAGCGAAACAAAATCTCGTCGCACTTCTCAAGATGAAGTCATGGTTGCTGCCGAACTCAAACCAGAAGTAGTACCTGAATTGCCAGAAGCAAACATTTCCATTGCAGAAAGCCCGAAACAGGAAAGTCAAATTAACATACAATCTCCAAACAAAGCTGATACAGAGCCTGAGGAAGAGAAACCTCAGATAACAATAGAACATGCACCATTACAAAATGAATTGCACGAAGAGTTGCCCCAAAAAGAAAATAAGCAAAAAGAGATTAGAAGTAAAAAATGCGTACCACCCCCAGTTACAGTTGATACTTGTCCAGTTGTGTCACCATCTAGTTCCGATAAACAAGCCACACGCAAAAGTGAAAGAACCAAACGTGGGTCATCTCCAAGAGGTGAATCGAAGTCTACAGCCAAATCACCTGTTCATGGCTCAGATCCTGATGGTCCTGTGGGAAGGCGGAGTCGTAGAAATGTCAAATCGGTTTATGCTACGCCAGTTGAAGATGAGGCACCAGTTCGCGCTGGCAAAGAAGTACCAGAGTCACCTCGAGCAGGCCGAAAACGAGGTACAGACAAGGAAGCAGTGCAGCATAATTTGGAACAAGAGCCACCTGCTCCAGCACCTGTAGTTAAAAGAGGCCGACCTCCCAAGTATCGCAAGCCAAATGATGAGAATACATCTGTAAAGACCGAAAAATTAAAAGCAGAGACAAAAGACACAGATTCCAATGAATCAGAAAGTGGTGAACGAACTCAAAGAATGTCCAAGGGCCGGCACTCCCCTCATGGCACCAAATCTATGTTGTCTGTATATGGTTCAGGAAAGAAAGCGGACAAAGCTGAAGTGGCTGATGATCAAGAAATGGACATTACAGGTGAAGATGCAGCACAAGATTTATTAAATTCAAGTAAGGATGATCAAGCAAAATCTTTCTACAAGAAGGAAGAGAAGGACAAAGAACAAAAGGAAGTATTGAAAGATAAAGAATCTCCAAGTGAGCAAACTTATGACAGCAAATCTAATGATAAAGAGGCAGAATCCACTGAGGAAAAACACTGCTCAGACAAAGAAAGGTCTGGCAGAGGAAAAACTAAACTGCCAAAAGTTTCCATATCTCCTGTTCTCAAGAATCTAAAGATTAGACTCAATGTTACAGAGGTGAAAGATCTGCTTCAATTGGGAGAAGATGAACTTGCAAGTCAAGAGGAATCTTCAAAAAAGGTTAGAACTACAGATGAAGGAACAAAAACGGCCAATTCTGTTAAAGTTGTCTCAAGTGAAGAAAAAGAAAATTTGGAAACCGATAAAGAACCCCTTGAAGCAGCTAAAATACAGGAATTAGAACAAGCTGTTGAGAACATTGCCAAACTTACAGACCCAAATTTTCCAAAAGTACCAACACCCACAGAAGTGAAACGTGACCCAGATCCAGAAGAAGAAAAACCTATCCCAGCAAATGAGACTGAACTCATGGCAGCTATTGATTCAATTACTGGTGAGGATACACCATTATCACAACCTGCTCCAGTAAGCGCAGAAGTAGGTTCAGAACCTGAAGTCCAAGACAATGTTCAACCTGCTAAAGAGGAAGAAGCTGATGCAGATGCACCTACTTTGCAAGAGGAGCTTTACCATCCATCTACACCTAAAAAGGGTGGCAAGGGAAGACCAAAAACACCTAAACGTACTAAGCAAAAGCCGGCAAGAAAAGATTTTAAGGAAGAAAGTACAAGTGAGGAGTTATCTTCAACTGCAGAAAGCCCTGCACCCACTGTTAAGGTTATTCCTGAGAAAACACCCCCTGCAGTTGCAGCTGTCATTACTCCTACTTCATGGACTCCAATGCCTGAGCCTTCAGTAGTCAAATCATTGAATATGAAAACAGAATTGGAGAAGCCACCTGAAGATCATGGTCCACCTCCCAAATCTGTGTATCCGCAGCCGAGAAGTCCAGTTTGCCCGAAACCTCAGCCGGTTTCATCAGAATCTGTTGCAACCTCCCCAACATTTGCAAGTCGGACGACTAATATTAGGCCACCTCAAGCTCACAGGCCATCGGTTTCTTCACCAGATTGGCTCCAGCCTAAGGATTCAAGTGTCACCTCTTTGCCTGCCATTTCAATACAGACAAAGGATCCATCACTGCCCCATGAAGCTGAGAAAATGGAAGCTCATAGTGACCTCCGAAAGATTTTGATGCAGCAGCCCAAAAATATGACTTTGGTTGGCAGCTTGACTCCCACAGCACCACTTTCCATAAGAGAACAAAATACTGCAGACAGCCATCAACTTACCACTATGCCAAATAAGTCACCGCTGCCTGAAAACAGATTAGCAGCACATCCAGTTCCAGCTCATCCAGTTCCTCCTATTGTTCGACCACCAGCATCTTTACCATCCACCGAAACTAAGACTGTGATCTCCGTCATTGCATCAGCAACCTCTGTCATTAGCCGTGTTTGCAATACACCAGAGCATGAAGACAAAATTACTAATGCTGCAAACCCATGCTTGGACATGACTTTACCCAAACCAGTTTATAGACAAAGTAAAGAAGAATCTGGTCCATACCACGGCCAGTCTGGAGATGATGTGGGCAGCGCACGCTTCATTATTGATCCTGCTCCGACTTCTGGGTCCTGTCCTGGTCTTCGCGTCAATACATCTGAAGGTGTGGTTCTGTTAAGCCACTCTATGCAGAAACTGGAGGGACGGCAGCGGATTAGTGCAAAGATAAGTCAGATCCCACAAGCAACAGCGGGGGATATGGAATCTCAGCAACTCGTATCTATGCCTCAGATGAAGCAGGACATGTATGGTCATCCACACTCTGGCCTACAAAAGGGTCCCTCACAAGCAGATCATGGGCATCTTGGAAAGTCACAATCAATGAAGCATGAAGCCATAGGTATGGAAAAGATGGATGCATACCAGCCCGGACCTCAGGGTGTAGTTAAACGTCTGCCACAAGGAGTAGGGAACCAACAAGTAATGGGTTACCATCAAGATTACTTAATGAAACATTCAAAGAAAATGGACAGTGCTGACTCTCATACTTCAGATGCATTGAAACCATCTTGGACATCTGCTATTAGTCCTGCTATAAGCCCTCACCTGCCATCTCCCCCAGGAAACCATGTTAGCTTTGTAACAGGTTCTGACAGAGCTCCACCACACCTTCCGGGAGTAAAACAGGAGCCACGATCACCACGGAAATCTCCATTTGCTAAAGTGTCCTCACCCATTGGTTCCTCTTCACCAAAAGGTATCCCAGTCATGTTGCCAACCAACCTTCCCTCCATGCAACCATTTATGACTGGAGTACATCATCCAGAGCAATCGGTTATCATGCCCACTCACCCAGGTGCTTTGGGTCGCATGTCCCCTCATCGAGTGAACCAGCAGATTCCAGTGGGTCATCTTGTCCAGGGTGACGTAAGAGTGAACACACCCCCACTCTCTGTCATGAGTTATGGGATGCATGGAGACCCTCTTGCTTCCCCTTGGTCTGCAGCAATGCAGCCTCGGCCGACTTCACCTCAGACCGTGAGCCGAGACAAAGTTTTAAAGGTGAACCATGGTGCTTTAAGGAGCCACGAAGCAGAGCAGGAAGAAGCCAGGCGCTTCCACCAGGTGGCACCTCGACAGTCAACCACATCACTAAAGCCTGAGTCCATGCAGCCAGACCCTCGGGCGCCAATGCGCAGTGCTGTTGAACAGTACATGGGACAAAGAGACGTGCGTCTTCTCATGCACCAACAGGGGGAACGTCCTGCCACTGATCCCCACAGTGCACTTCTTCAGGAGCCTATCCCTACACCCTCAACGCCCTCTACTTTACCTCTGTCCATGTCCCCAAGACAAGCACATCTTTTATCAAAAGGCGTCTCGGAAAAGGAGCTCACAAAGCAACTCGAAGCAAAGAGACCACTCTCTCCACTTCTCAAAGATAGCATGATGGCAATCCGACAGTCAGGACCAACAATAGGATCTCCACAGAGGGTTCCAATGATGCCTCCAGGCCCCAGTAGCAGCTTCACAGAGTACTCTGGCCTTTACTCCAATCCCAGAGGATTGCCTCCACCTATGCCAGATGCAAACCCTGTTGGACTTCCACAGCCTCATGCTCCTCCAACCATGATGGTGAGTACAAGTACATCTATCCAAGTAAAGCTGGTAACATGCTCTTGTATGCTCTTGTATATTGAACACTTTTTCTTTCCTTCACAGGGCACTGAGCTCCAGGCAAAATCTGAGAGCAAGATTTCCCAGCCTATGGTGCAGTTACTCAATGTAAGACACGTTTATAGCACATTTTAGCCCTTCTTGAGACTTTATTCTGTATTAATTCTGTTTTCATTCTGTTCATGCATCAACACAGAAATACCCAATTGTGTGGCAAGGCCTCCTGGCTTTGAAGAATGACACAGCTGCAGTCCAGTTGCATTTTGTCTGCGGTAACAAGACTTTGGCCCATCGCTCGCTGCCATTACAAGAAGGAGGTGCTCTGCTCAGGATCGTCCAGAGAATGAGACTTGAGGCATCACAACTAGAGAGTGTGGCCAGAAGAATGACTGTACGTGAGGAGTGTTTTCATTTGCAAAACATCTTTGTATATTGTGTAACTCTGGCTTTGTTTTTCTTTTAAAGGGGGATACTGATTTCTGCCTTCTTCTGGCTCTACCGTGTGGACGAGATCAAGAAGATGTCCTTAACCAGACCCAAGCCTTAAAGGCTGCTTTCATCAACTACTTGCAGTCAAAACTGGCTGCTGGTATTATTAATATTCCTAACCCAGGCTCTAATCAGGTGAGATGTCTTTTTTCCCCCATACTGACATGATTTCTGATATTCAATGTATATTAATCACATTTTGTTTTCCTCCGTAGCCTGCTTATGTCCTACAGATTTTCCCTCCATGTGAGTTTTCAGAAAGCCACCTATCGCAGCTAGCCCCTGATCTTCTGAACAGGATCTCCTCCATTTCACCACACCTCATGATTGTCATCACCTCTGTGTAACCTTCCTTTTCTGGGAACTGTCTCAGAAATGGGCATTCTCACCGATGAGCCTCAGGACGCCAGAGGAATACCACATTATTTTTTTGTTGTTGTAGGACATTGCCTACAAACAACCTGCCTTTTTGTCATCAGTCCCTCTTCACGTGTCACTCCTGTCTGGTATTTTTGTCCCCCTCAATGAACTCAGGGATGGACCGAACCAGAATCAGTCTTATTTGATCATGACTCTGCTGTATGTCTATTTATTGGATATTTTTTTTTAATGTTTGGAGATACTCTGAAGAAAAAGTCAGGATGATTGAAGATTTCTGGGTGGCCTTTTCATTATTCCCTTGATCTTTTTTTTTTTCAAACATAAGATCAGATAAGCTGTTGTGTTGGAAAGGACATTTCAATACATGATTTTTAAATAATTATGTACATACTCATCAATTGTTTATCAGACTTGTTTTATTTAATTTTAGGTTATGCCTAAAACCACCCTGGACCACATTGACAGCTTGTTTTCTTCACCAGCTCAGCATCTCACTACTGACGCCTGCCTTTCATTCAACATGTTACGTCATATTTGGGAGTTTTTGAATACTGGACATGTAAATATTTTAAATATTTAAACTGTGGCAGTGGACAGTTTGACAAACTTGAACTCTGGGGTGAACCAGAACAGTGTGAAATGTAGATGGATATTGATGATTTTTGGGTGTAAATATTGTAACACAAGAAGGTTGGCAAACTCTCCAGTGGAGTTTGCTGATGGCACTTCATATTTTGTAACTGAAATAAAAATTCAGAAACTTGTTTAAATGAAGACACAATTCTATTTATTTTAGGAGGACAAAATATTAAATCAAAAAATCCAAGCAACTACACTTGAAGCACCGATGACTACATTAGTGTATTCTTCAGAATCAAACAATTTAGTTATTCCTGAGATGTGTAGAAGGTGTCAAATGTATGCCTTGTTGCAAAGTACTTAAATATGACCTTGTGCAAGAAGATTCAGATGCAAGAATTGGAAAAAAAAACACATTGTATGGTTGGCCTACACAGCATTTAGTAAGATATGAGATCTCTTTACTTTACTCATTGGTTACATGCATACAACATAAAAATCAAGATCTGAAACTCTTGGCTGCACCCTGCCGAAATGGAAGCAAAGGAATAAATTGCCAAACTAACTAACACAAGATCTGTCCTATATAAAAAGTTGAGTAAAAAATTCCAAAAACATGACATTGAAATTAAATCACATCTAAATAATGGGGCTGTGTGCGCAGTTTGCCGTGAAATATTGATGTTTTTGCATTTTGCTACAAAAATGGGATGAAAAAATTAATTTTTCAGATCCACTGCACATCCAAACAGAGCCATCCTTTGCTCCTCGTACTGGGAGATGTTCCTCTTCATGATGTCCATACAGGGGCCCAGCAAACGCTCAAACGCCTGGATGTCAATGACTGAAAGCAAAATGGAGACTACATTAAATGTTACAGCACTGTTGGAATACAGAACTTGGAATGGGCGATCCACTTGCCTAAACATTTTGTCTCCCCCGCTGCGTACACAGATGCAGCCCTGGGTTTGTTGGTGACGAGAGCTAGTTCTCCAAAATACTGCCCCCTAGTGCACCGAGCCACTTCAACTTCAGCGCTGTCCTCGGGGTCTGTCTTTTTCTGTGAACATTTTTCCAATTTACATCAATGGGTAAACAAATATTTGGATATAGCTGCGTGCAAAATTGACTTTACTCACAAGGCTTTTTATCATAATCTTCACCTCTCCTGATTCAACAATGTAAAAACAGTCAGCTTTGTCCCCCTGGAAGAAACAGCATTAGCTGATATATATATAAAAAAAAACATTCTAAAAATACAATAACAGAAAAAAAAACCTCTTTGATAATGCAGTCTCTGTCTTTGTACACGCGGCTCCCAAGAACATCTACAATCTTCATTCTTTCAGAAATCTGCAGAAGGAACCCACGCAGACGACAGCAAAAAATGGATATTACATTTTTAAATTCTGCGAGGCAATTTTGAAACACAAACCTCCAGAGATTTGAGGAGAGGGACACACTCGATGAAAGCCTCATACATCTTCCTTTTCTTTGCATTGTTCTTCACAATGAGCCTGTGAAATGTGGCCCGGTCCTGGAGGAAGAACCACACAATTACTTGTATACAATTAATATACAGTTGACATACAAATAAACCACAGTGACTCATAGTAGAAAGATAGAATACAGTCCTACAATTCAGCCTTTGGATGTAAACATGCACAGAACACCACAACTATTTATTTTCTAAGTACATTGTAAAATAGCAGTTTACAGATCCAAGTCCAGAAGAGAATAATGTTGTGTCCACGAGCAAGACACATCCTTTAAAGCAGGGGTGCCCAGAGTAATAAGGAGTATTTATTCGGATTAATTTGTGACTGAATAAACGTCAGTACCTAACAACGCCAAAACGGCACGTCCTACTTGATAGCACACAGTAAATAAAGGATATTAAAAGATAGATCTGTTTAAATTTGGTCTTTATATGTGAAGCTGTATTGCGTTTGGCTCTTTTCCCGCTAATTTAGCCCTCCTTTGCCTAGTGTTCCCCTCGCAGGATCTGATCTCACCAAGTAATTAAGAGTCCAGGGCCAATGTCAAAGTTGTTTGCCCAGGACCAATGTTACAGCCAGCCAATCAGGAGTCAGTTGTGCTAGATAGTCAGCTCGGGAGGGACGGTCCGCTTTGAAAACTTGAGATGTCATGACAAAAATTAAGTTTAGGAACAGGGAAATCTTTAAGATAACCCTTATGGCTAGGTTTAGGGTTAGGTTTAGGTATATTTTCAGTCAAACCAACTCATAGATCTATCCAAAATTACAGCAGACCGTGTTCCCTGTTCCTAAACTTCATTTTTGTCATGACATCTCAAGTTTTCACCCCTAATTGGCTGGCTGTAACATTGGTTACATACTTGGTGCCACTGGGGCAAACTGTAAGGAAGGGATCAAACTCCAGGTCTCCAGGCTAATCGTCAGAATCACCTGGCAGAAGGATAAATCTATTGTGCATGTTTTGGGTTGATGGTGGAAACTGGAGCATATTCGAATCATGCAAACTCCACACAGAAAGGCCTGCACAGTCCAGGAATCAAACCCTGGCTCTTTTTACTGTGAGGCAAGAGTGCTAACCATCCACTATTCAGCCAGAATGCAGATTATAGCATTATAGTTGACTGCCACATGAGTGGATGAATTTAAATATAGTTGTAGTTAAGTTTTATAAAAGTAAATGCTGATACTCTGATTGTTTTCTTGGTGGTGTGACAGGATAATTTAGTTTTTTCATGTGTGCGTTGGGATCTATTGTTATGTTGCATTCATTTCCAAAATATGGGGGGAAGAGGTGGATGCTTGCGTTCCAGATCTAGCACCTACAGCTTGTACTTAGCCATGAGTGCATACGTCCTCACCAGGGCCCACAGAGCTCCTTCCTGAGTGGCGACAATAGTAGCAGCTCGTGGAGTGTTGTACATCAGCGCCAGCTCCCCAAAGCTGCCCTTGTTGTCGTACTTTCCCACACACAAATCATTATCCCCCTTTTTCACAAAGATATCAAAGACACCCCTAAGACAAAGGCAAGATTTATGTTATTATTGAGACAATCCACAGTGGGGTCAAGAAGGATTTTACACTTCTCTGTTTATTCCTGTTATTATGCTGAAGTTTAACACTGAAAATGTTTAAAATACTTCATAAAGTACACCCAGCCTTATATAGAGCCTGTACCTTTCTGTATCAGCATGGGCAATGATATTACTGAATAACTACTTATGTCACTGTGATATTTTAACTTCCCTTTTTTCAAAATATTCTGAACTGTTTATTCTATTTTAATTGCACTATTGTAGGACAATCGGTGTACGTTTTTTACCAATTGAAAATAAGTAAATAGGAGTTTAGTTTCAGACTGCAACATAATAAACAGAAATGGTAAGAAACTTCCTGGACCTCTGTATAACCAAAACTGAATCTTTTTCTCATCTTACTTCTCAATCACATAGAAGTTGTCTCCGTCGTCGCCCTGGTCAATTATGTGCTCGTCTGGTTTGACTTGCACCTCAAACATCGCGTCCAAAACCTCAGAGAACTGCTCCTGAAGGACAAAAGAAGGGCTGGAGTAAGCAAACAATTATCACATGGTGCTCAATCACTGCATTTGTGCTATAGTTAGTCAAGTTGTTGTTTTTTTTTACTTTATTGCCGTATATTGCGTTTTTCAGGAACATTTACACTGCGTCTTTTTCATGAGACAAAATATGATTACAATCTAGCAACATTTTGCAACATCCATCTTCTTTCCATTCTTCAACGATGACCTCTTTTAAAGACTGGATGAAGGATGGAGAGTGATGCTCAATTTGTCTCTTCAGATTCCCCCATAGATGTTCGATTAGGTTCAGATCAGGAGACGTACTTGGCCACTGAGTTACTTTCACCCTGTTCTCCTTCAGTTATTCAACAGTGGCCTTAGAGGTGAGTTTAGGATCACTGTCATGTTGGAAAGCTGCACGACGACCAAGAGTGAAGGGAGCATTTCTTTTCAGTATAGAGCAGCACTCATGCAGGCAGCCTCACATAAGGACACTGGGCCTCATTCATGAATATTTTCTTAAGAAAAAGATCTACAGAAGTACAACTTTAAGAAAAACTTCGGTCTGGTTCACGAAGCGTTCTTAAGAAGACAAAACTCTTCTTAAAGAGAGATGCCCCAAATTCATGAACATGACACTAAGAACACCACTCCCCTCATTATCAGGACATTTACATTATATTGACTGTATGTAAATACAAAGACACGCCCTCTGAATTTCCATATAGAGCATCGTTTGTGTAGGTTCTCAGTCGTACAGGAGTTGTCCATCGTAGGCAAAAATTCTTCAGTCTTCATCTGTACTCTGTAGTTGAAGTGTAGGACATTTCGATCTTACTCCAAAGATCGTCATCAGCTACTGAAGGCCTGGAGCACGCTGTGGGTTTATAAAGCTAGTGAACCAGCAGGAGGAGTCAGCCTCTAGGCCCTCCTCTCTTAATGC
>OMNZ01008502.1:0-10254 GCA_900303255.1 Lesueurigobius sanzi | reverse complement strand
ATCGTAGGGCCTCATCACAGCGTGTCTGAATTCACCAGATAAACCAGAGGCTGCAGTGTTTGGTTAAACTCACAATTTGCCTCATGAGCTGCACACGGATGAGGTGCCTTTCAGCCGTACTTCCGTCTGTCCCGTGCCCAGTTTGATGACCTCTTGGCCCGCATCGTTGGTGGCATTGCCCGCCAGGACACCAACTACTGGCGCTCGATCCCCCACTGAAGAGCACCTGTCCATCTGTTTTGCGGTTAGTGGCATTTTCTGATAAAATGAGCTACTACTGAAGCCAGAGCTTTGTTGTTTCTCTCTGTTCTCATGCCACTACGTCAAATGCGTAACTAGAGCAAGCCTCTCCCATTGGTGGATGCGCGCGTCTAAGCGAAAAAGTTCAATATTTTCAACTTTTTCACCGGACGCCTGGAATGGACACGCGCGTCTAATTCGCGCGAAACGCCAAAACGCGGGCGTAAAATCCACGCGAATCGCCAAAACGCGCACGTCTAATTCGCGTGACGCGCGCGAATAAGACGCGCGCGTCCATTTCGCGCGAAGCCATTCACTTTGAATGGAAACCATTCGCCCCGACGCGTGCGGTCGGGACGTACCTTTAGTCTTGTGACGAAAGTGGAATAAAATTTTGTCAAGATTTAGTCAAAAACTCTTGTTAGTTTTAGTCTAATTTTAGTCAACAAAAAAATCCATGTAAATTTGAAATAGATTGAGTAAACTGTAGATTTATATTATTGTTTTCAAACATATTTAATAATATTCTCTGCTGAAACACAGAGCTGTTCCTTTGGCAGTGAACTTAAATGATATGAGGCTCTTTCAAACTGAGTCACTGAAGTTTGGCTCATTTTAGTTTCCTTCTTTTCATTTTTATTTAGTCTTTTTTTAGTCATGAAAGTTTTAGTCATAGTTTTAGAGGAAGAGTGACAGACGTTTGACGACTTTAATTTAGATTTAGTCTAATTTTAGTCAGCAAAAATATTACTGTAACTAACTGAATATTTTAGTCGACGAAATTAACACTGGGGGGTATGATTTTGGCCAAGGTAAACTCACTACACAGAGCCTGGCAAATGCTGCAGCCTAACCCCAGTCACTTAACACAGCCCTTAACAGGTCTAACAATCACATTTCTCCTTGGTTTTCAGTCCCATGTGCAACACTATGCTCCAGTTCATCTTCACGACTTGGATGTGGAGCAGAGTTTGAGTTACAGCTCCATCCTCACTTCTCCAGAGAGCCTCAAGTTCCTGCAACAGGTGGCTCAAACATTTGTCTTGGCCAGCGCTGAGCTAAGGCCTGTGTTTATCAATTCAAACATGAGAGGACCAAAAAGAACATCCATGGCAGACAGACAAATGCGGAACATGGCTGGTGTATGTCAAGTGCAATGGGAAAAAGTGGCTTTGTGGTTTAGAGAATCACCTTGTTTTAAAGCTGTTTTCTGAACACAGCTTAAATGTTGTTTCTTGCCCTGTTTTTGCTCACTTGCATGTACCTACACACTTTTCCACCCTCCTAACTCTCCAGTGGGATAAAAAAGCAGTCTAAAAGAAAATATATTTGTTGCTTATATTGGCTCTGCTCTGTCTAACTCCTCTGGTGTGAGTTAGCCTTAGCCCCAGGGTCGCTGGAGGCAGATCTGGCAGAGGAAAGCCTCCATTAGTCCTTGATCACTGGCTCCCTGACAGCAGAGTCAACAAACCAGGCATTAGATGCTGACATAGGATCAAATAAAGACTAATTTATTGGGTGTATGAACTGGATACAGTTAGATAACATTCACATTTTGAATTACACTTTAAGATTATTTTAGAAAAAGTAGCAAAGATGCAAATGTAAGTTATATACAATATTTTCCTCTATGATACCTGACTGCTAATCCTAAAATAGAGCCGTACACAGTGTTGGGGAGTAACTAAACACATGTATTTAAAATACGTATTCAGAATACTCATTTTGAGTAACTGTAGTCAGGTACAAATACTTTTCAAATACCAAAGGAATACAGAGAGGGAGAGAGGAAGGAGAGAGAGAGGGAAAGGAGAGAGGGAGAGGAAGGAGAGAGACATAGAAGAAGGAGAGAGAAGAGAGAGACAGTGAGAGGGAAAGGAGAGAGAGGAAGGAAAAGGGGAGAGAGGAAGGAGAGAGAGAAAAAGAAAGAGAGAAAGGAAGAAGAGAGAGAGAGAGGAAAGAGAGAGGGCGAGACAGAGGGGAAGAAGAGAGGGTGAAAGAAGAGGGAGAGAGGAGAGAGAGAGAAAGAAGAGAGACAGAGAGAGGAAGGGAGAGAGAGAAAGAAAAAAGAGAAAGAACAAAAGAAGAGAGAAAGAAGAGACAGAGAACAGGTGGTGTAAAAGTGTTGCTACATATTTTTAATCTTTCACCATATTTATACAAAAATATAAAGCAAATCAAGGTGAAAGTATCTAAGTATTCAGAATACAGTACCCTGACTGGGCAAAGTAACTGAATACGTTTCAAAATACATTTTAAGACAAGTATTCAGTGTTCTGTAACTGAATACAATTTCAAAGTATTCTCCCCAGTACAGGACTGATGCTAGCCATTTCAGTGCTCTAAGCAGAAATGGGGCAAACTTCTGTCGCTCTTCCTCTTCGTTCACATTGAATACAAGGCAGTTTTTGTCAAGTACATGTAAAAACAGCAGCGCAAATACTGTGCCATGTCATTCAATCACGATGTCATCAACGTGGTGCCCATTGGAGCACCTGGTGCCCGACACATGTACAGTACACAGCACAAGAAACATGCTCAAGTGAACTATGGGCATAAATATGTAATTGGAGCCCCACTGTGCAGACATGCAGTTATTCACTAACAGATGCACTGCACTCCAGAAGGACATAACAAGGCACCAAAATTAATCTCAAAAGGAATTTGAGTGGATCAGAAAAAGTCAAAATTCTACATAAGTACTTATGTAGATGCATGTCAATGAGTGAATTATTCATTTACAGCAGGGGTTTCCAACCAGTGGTCCGTGGCCCCCTGGTGGTCCGTGGCAGTACTGCTGGTGGTCCGTGACACTAGGGCTGCTGCATAGGGCTGGGCCATATCATATCGTATATCGATATACCAGTATGAGTTTTGGATATCGTCTTAATTTTTTATATCGTTGTGGATGCGATGTAATTAGCATACACACTCAGCTGATTTTGACTAAAGTCAGGGTCAGCGGCAGACGGAGGTCACAGCTAATGCTACGCTCAGCTCCACTCAGAGCAGCATAAACACTGACTGTTGAGGCTTTAGGGGCAGCTGCTTAAAACGTAGAATGATTTGAAGGGGTGTATGTTGCTTGAAATTTGTGAGGAAATTAGCATGGTGCTAAAAAACATAAATAAAATGTATTCCCAATGGGCGTAAACCTGGGATTTTGAAATATTTCATCAGTTGTCAAATATATCGTCAAATATATAGTTATTGTGATATTTCTTTTTATACCGTGATATCGATTTTAGGTCATATCACCCTGCCCTACTGCTGCATATTGAATGTTAATGAATATCAAGTTGATATATCTCTTAATAATTCTGCTTTTGTTATTTTAAACATTTGATAACACAAAGCATTGTAAAATAAAGTATATAGCCCTTTTTATACAAAAAAAATAGGCCTATATTGCACACACACAGCGCAGACTATTGCTTAGTCATAATGGTGGTCCCTGGGGCAGAACCAGTTGAAAACCCCTGATTTACAGTATCAGCCTTAAGAAATATTGTATATTCATTCACCACTGGATGTTCAGAGCACTGGTGACAACAGAAGAGCATGGTCCAAGACCAAACTCCTACACAGAGGATCAGTATCTAGTCCCAACCACAGACTGTGAATAAAAAAATGGACATAGGGGGCGTGGCTTCTCCCATAGTGTTTAGTGCGGGCAACTGGAAGGTCAGCCATGCTCGCTGTTTGGCTGGGTTGTTAGAGCCAGCTCCCTTATTTAGGATAGTGAACTGAACAAAATACATTAAATGTAGCACGTGTTGAGACAAGCATGTGGTGATAACGATGACAAACGAATGTCCAATAATAATAATTTAAATAATAATAACTTAAAGAGCGACAAAAAGGTTTCAATGAGTGTGTTTACATGCGCTCGAGTATCATGGTTATTAATCATATCCTGGTTATGGCAGTATTCTGGATATGATGTTTACATGCGCTCGGAGAATCCTGGACACTCATGGACACTCATATTCCCGTTTACATGGGAAACAACAGTATCCTGGATATTTAGGCTCCAGAGCGGGGCGGGGCTGATGACAAATATGGTGTGGAACTAAACACTTTAGCATGTTAATAACACTTTGCTTTTCAACCCATTTCTCTAAACACAGGGACGAGATCTATCCCAAAGTGACAGTTGAGTTCAAAATCAGCTCAGATGACACTGGAACTACTCTACATAGTTCTGCTGCTTTGCAAAGAAACCTGCTGTTTTGTTTATTTTGAGAAGATATAAAGGTCGTACAAATTCCTGCCGTGTTTGTCACTGTAGTTCGCACATGCTCAATACGTCAGCAGCGATGAGAAACTAGGATACTCTGTTTACATGACCCACTATCCTGGATTATGTGGGAATATCCCAGTGAGAGTATCCTTGTTTCTAATAACCTGGATACTGGCTTATCCAGGAAACTGAAATGAGGATAATGTGTTTACATGGACACAGACAAAACCAGGATACTTAAAATCCCTGTTAATAACCTGGATACTCAACTGCATGTAAACACACTCAATGGTACTGTAAGTCCATCAGAGAAAGGAACTTCAGGTGCCATCTTGCACTTCCTCAGGCTTCAGAAAGAGGCAGGCTACAATTAGTCTATTGTTAATTAATGCTGGGTTTCCAGTGACGTATTCCGCACGACACCTGTGTATCTGGGTGCCCGCATTGCCATTTGTTTCCAAGTGAATCTCGCGGACCAGACGTGGTCGAAGAGCGCCGAACGACAACTGTTTTCGGGATCGTCCTCAGCCTCAGGTCAAAGCGAGCTGAACTGATACGAGCATGAGGTGAACAGACTGCTGGCCTCTGATTTGTCAGAGAAGAGTGAAGACAGCCCTCAAATAAAGGATTAGAGTCTGTGGTCCCAACACACCACATTGAGTCTGGAAGCAGAACTGAGAGGCTACAAACTGGGCACCAGTGGTATTCGCTAACAGACTGTGTTTGAATGTTTGGTATGAGATTAATGGTGATAGGAGAGCTGCTTAAATGTCAATTAAACCAAAGGACCTGGACTTTATCCTTCAAGAACATGAAGACAGACTAAAAAGGAGAGCCCAAACATTGGCCCTGATTGGGGAAGACAAATTAGATTGTTGTGGAATTTTGGAGAGGGCACATTGAGCAAACTCTTCTTCTTCCTCTTCCTCCTCTTCTCCTCCTTCTTCTTCTTCCTCTTCTTTTACTTATTTCTCTTCTTCCACTTCTTCCTCTCATTCTCCCTCTTCTTCTCCCTCGTCTACATTGCTTATGATGAAAAATGCTTCATAAATAAAGTGATTGATTGATTGGATTTTAAAAGCTCAAAGTTTTCATATTATAACATGAGCCTTTTAAGACCGCATCAGTTGTCCACTGAGTATTAGCAAACTAAAGAAACCATGTTTACTGTAAATACTGGATATGCATATTACTGTACAAAATTCCCTTGGCAAATGTAAAACATATGCTGGCTCCACATGAAGGCAATATACTGTACTCCAGCCAACAGGGCGAGGGTACATGATGCTACACAAATACCGCTCTTGGGCTTAATTATTTTATGTGATATGTTACAGCCCCCAAGGTTGATTTAAAAAAATAATATAATTTAGCATTTAGATGACTTACTGTGATTGATGCATTGTGACTTTATTAAATAACATGTTTATTGTGTATGAAAGGAATTTAAAGGCATTGTCAGATGCATAAATATATATATTTTTATTTTCATCTGGGGCTGGGCATATGGGGATATGGCCAAAAAATCTCATCACAATTTTCAATTTTTAATTTAGATTAAATCACGATTTCGATTTTCTCACGATTCATGTGTATGTTGTCTTTAAAAGGCGAAACTATCTGCTTCTTGGGTTTAGACCTGGTGTCGTAGTGGTTTAGTCTCGGTTAAGACCAAGTTCCAGTCCTTACAGAGTTTTGGCATGCTTCCCTCATGGTTTAGTGCTGGTTTAATCCTGGTTCGGTCTGTGATAGTGTCCAGGTTTAGACCAGATTTAATCCCAGTTTTCTCTTTGTTTATTTCTGATTGAGTCCTTGGGTTTAGTCCTGGTTTAGTCCCGGTTTAGTCCAGGGTAATCATCATTTCATTCTGTCCCTGGTTTAGTCCTTTTTAGTTTGGTCCTAGTTTAGACCTTGATTTCAGTCTCTGCGTTAGTCCGGTTTACTTGGTTTAGTCCTGGTTTAACCCAGATTGAGTCCATGATATTGTCAGATTTTAGACATGGTTTAGACCAGGGGTGTCAAACATACGGCCCGTGGGCCTGATGTGGCCCCCTAGATGATTTCATCCGGCCCGCAGCTGGTTGGACATACATTTCTGAACATGTCAAAAAGAAAAGTAACTGCCAAATCCCATATCCTCCGCTGCGGAGCGTGACCATCTGGCCCCGTTCCGTCTCCGTGTTTTCTCCGTCTCGCCAAAGCCCACTACATGCGAAGGGCTGCGCTGCGTCTGGTTGCATCAAATCTCAGAGCTCATATGAGGTCTCGCGGTAAAAAGGTATTTTACAGTATTTAATAAAATAATACTTATATTTTGGCAACACAAATAGACCTGCGTGGTTTCAAAAAAGTTTATTTCGCCTTTATACACACACGTAAAATTGCTACATACAAATTAAATGTACACATACTCAATATCAATTTGGGTTTCGTTTATAACCAGAAGACATTGCATACATATAATATGACATGAGTACAACGTTTTTAAATATATTGTAAATGTTAGCTATTTAATACATTTAATTTTGAAAAACGGATGTTGTTGGCGTTCTTTTTCCGTTTTGGTACGATATGATCTGGTGTAGCTTCTACGGCATGGCGATGACGGAGAGAAAAAATACGCAGGGTACGTATTTTGGACTTGACGCAACGCAGTCACGCAGTGGAGACGTTACGCAACGGAGGATGTGGAACAGCGCTGCGGTTGCTGCGTACAGACGGCGTGCTTCGTGACGCTCCGCAGCGGAGGATGTGGAATTTGGCACTAAGTCTCTAGCCCAGGGGTGTCCAAACTTTTTTCATCGAGGGCCACATATTGAAGTTGGTACAGCATGGAGGGCCACAGATCGGTGGCCAGCGTAGTCCAAAATTCAACTGGGTTGATTTAAAGAGAGGTTTAAACCTTCTCCCCACATCTTTAGTTAGTCTGAAACCTGTCTCACAATTAAAATAAAGTTTTTGAGGCTTTAATTGTGCAGAAAACCTGTTTAACCTGCAGAAAAACATCATCTCTGACGACATGTGCCAATTCAACAAGGAGATTTTGGGCCACCAAAAATTGGTCTGAGGGCCGCATTTGGCCCCCGGGCCGCACTTTGGGTATGCCTGCTCTAGCCCATTCCTGTCCGGAGTTATGAATGTTTAAAAAATACCCCAAATGCTCAATCCAGCCACTAGGGGGCAGCCTAAATTTACAAAAACGGAACGAATTCCACACCTGTCCAGCAGAGGGCACTGAAATTGTACCATTATGAAAGCGACGCAAACAGAAGCTGTTCTGTTTGCTTAAATAAGTTAATAGTTGTATAAATAGATCAATTAAAAAAAAAGTATTGCCAGCTTTAAAATTGAGTGTTGGTATTTTAAGAGTAAAGTAACAATAATAGTGTTCTAATTTTAAACATTGTGTAAAAAGACTGATTAAAATAGAATATGGTATAAAATACACCAGATTACACTAAATAAAAAATTTAAATGTCAATCAAATGTACTGAATTATTACAGTGCTCATTATTATTAATCATTTATGTCCGTTTTGTCGATAATATTTTTCTATTTACAATACCTGTATATGTGGCCCCCGACCTACATGAATTTCGGCCCATGACCCAAAATGAGTTTGACACCCCTGGTTTAGACCTATTTTTCTCCTGGTTTAGTTCTGGTTTAATCCTGACTGTAGGTACAGTCAATGGAGAGAAAGTAGAGCTCAGAGCTGTGTTAAACATAAAAAACACTGTATTGCGATATGACGATGGTCCCAAAAAAGCAGATCGTGATGGAGACCAGATCACGATTCGATTTTTTTAATCACATCGCCCAGCCCTAATTTCAATGTATTACAACTGTACTAAAATCACTGAATAATTAATTTTCTCTCTAGAACTCAGTTGGTTTCTATTGTAGCAGAGAAGCATTACTTTTTCTACAGAATGCACTTAAAATGGTTTAATAAACAACAGCTGTGACTAGCTCTGTGCTGCAAGACAACAATTACAGTAATGTGGAGAAGAGGCAGGGCATATTGACCTACTAAAACATCGATGGGAACAGACGAACTTTTACTCTCCACGCACAATTCAATTATTAATTCATAATAACTTGACTTGACAATGTAAACAAAAAAACAATCTAGTGCCGAGTCTAGATTTTAAGTCGCTCCACTCCTCGCCCTATTCTGTTCCAATATTTTACATAACAGAGGTGCAAGAGCTGCAGGACATAAACGTGTGTCAGATTAGCGATCCAAACTCTAAAGCAAACAAATAATGCAATAATCACCTCCCAACAAACATTTAAGAGGTGAAGTCAACCACATCACAGCAGCTGGTCAAAAGTTGGCAAGCACATTAAAACCATAGTTATAGACTTACAGAGGTATGCATAACAAGGCTCATGGCCACCCAGCACTCAGAAGAGCTGAATATTAGGGGTCTGCAACGCGCTTTGGAGCATAACATTTTAACTCTCAGCTGGTTTCATTTGAACCATTTATGGAGCCTGAAACGTCTACCTTAAGTGGGCTAAAATGGATCGGCTCTGTGTCTGAGGGCGGCACTGTTTAGTTACCTGCTACAGCGAGTCCAATTTCCACAACAAAACATACAGGGAAAAATTGCCAGCTTTTTCACATTACGAGTGATGTGATGCTTATGCTCAAAGGGCTGTTTTGTACGGCTCTATAAAAGGTTCAAACCAGATCTTATTTGTGAAAAAACGCGGCAGATGGTACAGAGCGGGTCGTCTCATGATCGGAGGGTCGGGGTTCGAATCCCGGTCCCCGCAGGTGTACTGCTGTTGTGTTCTTAGGCAAGACATTTCACCCACCTTGCCTATTTATGAATGTGATGAGAGAGTGACTGGTGATGGTCAGAGGGGCCGATGGCACAGGTTAGCAGCCTTACTTCCGTAACTGTACCCCAGGGCAGCTGTGGGTGCAGTTGTTGTTTTTAAAAACCTGAATATTCCCCCTGGGTTATTCCTTTTCTAACCCGAATATTTGGTCATGTATACGCGTATCGAAATAGGAAAATTAATTTGTGTACCGCGCAAGTTCTCTTCGCAACGGGCCTTGGTCTTTTGAGAACAGAAAGTACTCAGTAAGCAGTAACTATGTGCTGTCTGTCTCTGGCCTCTGGAAATATACAAGAAGCAGAGTTAAACACGGCGAAACCCAGACGCTGCACAGTACTAATGAAGAGCAGCGTCACCAGGGCCCAGTATTTCAAAACTTTGAATCTGGATAATAATGATCCAGATTTCTAAATCCTCTGATTCAAATCCAGGGATCTGAGATTAATATCCCGGTATTTCAAAACGTTGCAGGGTTGGACTAAAATTATCCTGATCCTCTTGGATAGGGATTTCCAAATCCGTCCCTCCTACTGGATCATAGACAGGAAACAGGAAGTGATACTGAACATGTCAATTAAGCTGAATAGAGCTTGTCTTGTACAACTGCCCCATGTCCTCACTGTTATCATTTACCATAAAGAATTTAACATTAAATGAATTGTAACTTGAGTGATGAGCTCATTCATCAATACTAAATCTGTTTGTTTTTGTTATACACTCAAAATGTCCACACTTGGCACGAGGATCGTTTCTATTCAGAAATACTTTAATACTGTAACATAGACAGTGTTGCAACAGAGCAATTGAATACAGATTATTAGAATTAATTAAATGACTTGCATGTTATTTAATTAAATGTTTGAGCATGAGCCTCCTATGAGACAAAAGTCTATTAAATTAAGATTGATTAAACTAAA
>OMNZ01008465.1:2357-13100 GCA_900303255.1 Lesueurigobius sanzi | reverse complement strand
CATCGGACTGTATGATAGAATATAGGATAAGGACTATTTGATGAATGGACAGTAGGAGGCAGCAATACGCCGTAGTTGCGTCTAGTCTGCTACTTGAACAGAAGAAGAAGAAGAACAGGACGGTCACTTTTCCTACACGGTCATATTTACTCGTGACACCGGAAGTTACGGTGTTGGCGCGAATAACAACAAAACTGTCGCTAAATGTGTCTATTATACGCCTTTACATCATGACTTCTGGATATTTTAAGTTATTGGAGGCACGCGTTCACATGTCTGAATACTTGTGCTTATTTCAGGCATTTTAAACGCTCTGCCAATAGCTTTTTCTTGGCTGCTAGTACTTTGGAAGAGCTAGCCTGCTATTGATGGAGTGACTTGTTTTGGGCATGAAGAGGTCCCTAGCATGTACATTTAGCTAATGATAGCAGATTAAAAGTAGGTACGGCATTGTTTTATTGTGTTTATCCGTGTAAACGACATATGGACTAAGTTTATTATCTTATTTACAAGGAGGACAATGTCTAAATCAAATGGGGAATCCTTCATTGTGAAATTCGTGGAGAAAAATGGACTAAAATCAGAGTATGCTATTAAGGCTTATGAGGTAACCGCATCATACCTGACAGCATCACCCCAGCAATTATAAAAAAGCTGTCAGTGTTATGTTTGTCTCTGGTGTTTCAGGCCATTTTGGAGCTACAGTCTGAGAAGTATTCCAAGACCATAGATGAGGATGAAGTTCTCCAGATGGAGCAGAAGGACAAGTCTCTGTTTGTCTTCAGCAGCTTCTCCTCCTCTGCCTTTCTCCACTGCAAAAAGGTCTGATTCAGTCTGTTAGGTTAACAAATAAATAAAATTGATACTCGTGAGCATTGAGCATCATGAAAAGTGTTGTATATTATATATTACGGAAATACACACTGCTGAACTTTGCAGATTGGGTCTTTACAGAGGTCTAAATGGTAAACAGGTTCTAGCAGAGAACAATGCCCCATGGAGATAATGTTCTTTTATTTTCAGACTGTATATTGTACTGACTAAATAATTTGAACCATTCCAATTGCAGTTTTAATTTAAATGGCATTATTTGTGCAACCACACTTTAACAAGTGTCTAAGCTAGAAACTAATTTGAGTAGATCTGATTGACTGAAGCTATTCCCCCCCTTTACTATATGGTATATTGTTAAGTGTTTATTCCCCCGGTATTATAACAGTATGGCACCTTTTTCATATTTACTGTCCGGTTCTAGCTTGGATGCCGAGTGGTGAGTCCCCTTGTGGTGCTGTACTGCCTGCAGCAACAGCGCTGTGTTCCCAAGGCAGAGACCCCCGTCTACAACATGGCCATGGCGGATGTCACCATTTCTTGCACCAGTTTGGAAAAAGCAACACGGGTCAGTTCACCAATACTTAATGATTTGTTTATTTTGCTCGGTTCTCAGTTTAAAACACTATAACTGCAAAAAGTAATCTACATATACTGTAAGTACAATTTCCTTGAATTAAGTATATTTGCCCTTGATTTGAGTTGCCAATGGAACAGTATTTTTGCACTTAATATAATAAAAACAAAACATCTCATTGCACTTAAAATCAGAAAATGAATCTAAACTTATTGCAAATTAGATGCTCCTTGCAATAATGCTCTTTCATCTGTACTCTGTAGTTGAAGTGTAGGACGTTTCGATCTTAGTCCAAAGATCGTCATCAGCTTAATAACGACATGAGCACGCTCGTGGGTCTCCAGATGAGGAGCTAACCTCCAAGTCCCTCCTCTCTTGGTGCTAAATGTAGGAAAACACCTTAGCCTATTCATACTTAATATGGCTCGTTACCTCTGTATTGTCTCAACCTGGGCTAAGTTCTTTGTCTGTTGTGTCAACACCGAAGGAAGAATTCTAGCGGTAGCGGCCCTCAGTCAGCTGTGCATCTCTATCTCAAAGCCACCAAACACTCATTTGAGGACAGTGAAGTCAAGGTTTTATCGAAAGAAAGTAGATGGTTTGAGAGGTGTCAAAAAGGCCATATTTGTTAAAGAAAATCCAGCTATGAATCGCAATGGAGGACTCAGGTTTAAGTTGGACCCAATCTATGACAATTTACTGAGACAGAGACTGATTGACAATAACAACCTTGGAGTGAAACCGTCTCAGTGTCATGCTAATCAGCCTGGACTACTCGGCGGAGCAGAGCCATAGGGAAGTGTCAACAGACTTAGAAGTTAGCCCAGGGTGAGACAATAGAGAGGTCACGAGCCATATTATGAATACAATAAGATGTTTTCCTACCTTTAGTACCAAGAGAGGAGGGACTTAGAGGTTAACTCCTCCTTCTGGTTTACTCTTAAGAGACCCACAGCGTGCTCACTTCGTTGTTAAGCTGATGACAATCTTTGGACTAAGATCAAAACATCCTACACTTCAACTACAGAGTACAGATGAAGACTGAAGAACTTTCATGTACTGTAAAACCCTGTTTTGCATTTAACTTTCTTTCCCCTTCCCTCAACAGAAGGAGGTTATGGAATTAGTGCAGCTCATGGGTGGACACGTGTACCTCGACCTAAACGTATCAGTGACGCACCTCATCGCCGGAGAAGTGGGGTCTAAAAAATACCTGGTAGCTGCAAGCCTCGAAAAACCCATTCTCCTGCCCAAATGGGTGAGGGCTTGTTGGGAGAAATCACAGGACAGGTATCTGCATAAACTCTGTACATATTTATTCTTACCTATATTTGAAATGACTCTAAACTCTGGTGCACTCCCAGTCTCTTTAGGTACACAGACCTGCCCACAGACGAGTACCTGTGTCCGGTGCTGCAGGGCTGTACCGTGTGCGTCACAGGCCTCTCCAGCACCGAGCGCAAAGAGGTGCAGCGCCTCTGCGAGCAGCACGGAGCCACCTACACCGGCCAGCTCAAAATGAACGAGTGCACCCACCTCATCGTCAGCGAACCATCAGGTAGCACCAATGAGTTAAAACAATAGAGGGACAACGTGTATTAAGCCTCACTTTGGAAATTGACCACGCTTATGGATGAAATCAAAATGGCGCAACTGGCTCCTCTTCCAGTGGATAGTCCTAAAAAGGGTAAAAGAGGTGTGCGCTCGCTGTATCTCAGCCCTCCTGGGTGTGTAGTTTAGCCATAACCGCGCCCTCTCTGCTCCCGCCCCGTCAGCACGGTGCTCTGTTAGCCTATAGCCGGGAGCGTGTGACGTCACAAATCATTAGAATGAGCTTCATTAGATATGCAAGAATTTAAAATTCCAGTTAACAAAAACTAACAACATTAAAGACTCCATTTCCCTCTGAGCATTATCACAGAGGGTATAGCTACCTTTAGAAATAATAAAAGTATTAGGAGCCGGGCTGTAAAGCTGTTTTTGACACGTGTAAAGTCACCATAGGAATACATGTTATGAAGGTCTTTTTGGAGCCTCCTAGTGGATAGAGGCGATATTGCAGCAATGTCAGCGCCCAGCCTGACGGTCACGGAGACGGCCCATTCTCGCCCATTGGGTAGCACCCATCACATGGTCAACGCAACTTCACCAATAGCTTTTGAACTTTTTCTTCTTTTTGTAATCACTATGTTTTAGGTCAGAAATATGAGTGTGCAAGGAAATGGAACGTGTACTGCGTGTCTCTGCACTGGCTGTTTGACAGTATAGACAAGGGCTTTTGTCAAGATGAGACGCGCTACACTGTGGAACGAAACGCAGCAAAGAGCACTCGACCGAACACTTCGACTCCGACCGGCAGCAACAAGAAACCGGGTGAGTCTCTGCCTAAATGTTCTTGTTCCTACCTCAGTCTGCTTCTGTCAAGCCTTTTGAGTTTCTTTTACCATGATATAATGTTGTCCCTCATTAAAATCACACCTGGAGTGGGACATCACTTCATTTATACAAGTCTGTGCAATCCTGTTTACTCAGGCTGTTTCTCCTTTGGCAGCAGAAACTACACTGCATTTTATTGCTTAGTTACTAGATGGAGCTCTGAACTGTCCTCAACATAGACCTAATTTGGAGTTATACAATGCTAAGTAAATAAGCTGAGGTTCCCAAAAAATCGTCATGACACAATTATGCACGATATGTTCAATTTTAATATTGATTTTCTCTTGTTTTGCAGATCGGTCGTCGTTGCTCGGCCTGAGCCACATCTCTGTCAACGCCAGCATGACGATAAATGATACAGCCCTCACGAATTTCACCAACCAAACTGCGAGTCGCCTGGAGGCTCCAGACCCCATCGACAGCTTTGACATCACTGTGTGTCCAGCAGATGATATACTGGACGGTTGTAAGGTACCCGCACTTTACTATATTGATTAGAATTTGCCTATTGGTGATGTTTTGGCGTTCTCACCAGTTAAGCCTGATATCTATGTCTAAACTCCCATATATAAAGGCTAATGGTGTTGTCATGTGGTTAATTTTTGTTGTCAGCAGAACACAGCCTTAAGATAAACTAGGTGACTAACATAAACGCTTCAGAAAAATCAAAAAATCAAAATTCAAAATCAAAATTGCACTCTTTCTACATCAAAATTCTCGGTTTACACTTTCTAAAAAGCCTGTATTTGAAAGGTGATAGTTAATTTAAGATTTTTTTAAACATTTTGTGCTTGGTGTAAATTTATACCACGCAAAGCGACCAACAGATTAGAAAATGTGAGAATTTTGAAGCAGGAAGAGTTGCCTTGGTTTTTCTTCTTTCATGGGTGTCTGTTTCTTGGACATGCACGCAAGGATCTGACTATTGGCTTTAAAAGATTTCCCAACCAGCCCAGCAGCATAAAGGGCTTCAAATGACTTGCGGATTTTGATTAATAGCTGTATTGTTATTGATAGATTTTTTTGCTGTATGATTTTGTGTTGCAGCTCTATCTTTGTGGCCTGCCTGTGAAGAAACTAGAGAAATTGCGGCGCTTGGTCAATTCTGCTGGAGGTCTCCGCTTCAACCAGCCCAGTGAGGAGCTCACACACGTGGTCATGGGGGAGCTAGATGTGGATTTAAAGAATTTTGTCTCCAAAGCCTCTCACAGGTCTGAGCCTTGGTCTTTGTTACTGTAATATAACATTTGTTAGTGTTTAAATGTTTGTGTTTTTAGGCCTCATGTAGTAGCAGTGCAGTGGCTGTTGGATAGTTTCACCAAAGGCAGCCTCCTCCCTGAGACAGACTATCCTCACCCTGACTGCCTGCCTCCTGCTCCCCCTGCTGTTAAACACCTCACCCACCCGCCCCACCCCTCTCCAGGCCCAGCCGCAGCCAGCCCTGCAACCCCCAGACTGAAGAGGGCAGACGAGGACCTGCTTTCACAATACATGGAGGATGACCCTACAGTTGGTACGTCTCCAAGCCTCACCATCCGTCCTACGAAGTCCAAGTCTAGTGTGATTTCTTAGAGCTTTGTTCGTCTTTGTGCAGTCGACCAGCCGCCTCCTGAGCCGGACAGCAGGCGCTCTGTGAACACACCGGTCGGTTTCCAGACCGAGCCCTGGGTCCAGAAACACAGCCTGCGACAAGAGGCCAACTCCACGGTGTACGAAGCCACGGAGGCGGGGCTGTTCGGGGGAGCCTCTTTCCTCCTGGTGGGTTTCGGAGCCGAGGCGGAGGCGCAGCTCTCTCAGCTCATCGCAGAGAACGGAGGCAAAGTGCTGATGGGACGGACCCGGGCCGTGGCGGAGTACGCCGTGGTGCCGCTGTTAGGCTGCTCTGTGGAGGCCACTGTGGACGAGGTGGTCACTGACACGTGGCTGGTGAGAGAGGTTTTTAACTGTGATTAAGGCCCCATCCACACGAAGACGAAACGCGTATCATTTCAAAAACGCTCTCTGTAAACATGGAGCCCATTCAGTAAATGTGTGCATCCACATGGATCTACTCATTTGTGTGGAAACGCTGTAGTACAGCTGCCAGGCCTGTGTGTGGCGCTGTGACACCACTACAGGACGCCTCCCAAAGCAGAACAACACTGTAGAGGCACATGCGCAGTAGACTGTAAACAGACCCATCACGGTGATATGAAACTATTCCCGTGGATTATTTTTTTTATTTACAGAAGAAACAAAGAGGATGATTTGTGTTTTTAGATTTAAAGGACGAGAGCAGAAATATTGTCAGTGAACAGACTCTCTGTCAGGACAAAAACACAGACAGAGGAGGATATTTCTTTGGGGCTTGTCAGCAGTGCCTCGCGGTGAAGCAGAGGAGAAGAATCACGGTCAGAACAGGCTGGATTGGGTTGATAAAGCCATTATAAGGTCAGTAGATTATGCAAAACATACACAACGCTGGCGCTGTGACGTCATGGAAAGCTGCGGAGAGACAGTAACAATGGAGCCGCGAAAACGGCGTTTTGAAATCTTTCCACCCTGAGACGTGGTTTCAAACTTTATCGTTTACACTCCCCCAAAACGCCGGCTTCGTGTGGATGATAGGCCGGTTTGATATAATACTTTTGTGTTTAGGCCCGTCTTCGTCTTCGTGTGGACGGGGCTTAAGAGCTAATAAGTTTATCTTTTAAAAGTAAATATTTTTGTTCAGGCCATGTGTGTGGAAAAGGAGGCTCTTCTGGATGTTTTTTCAAACCCGCTCTTCACTCCAGTACCTGTGGTGGAGGGACGTCTGCCTTTAAGCAACTGTGTTCTTTCAGTCAGTCAGTTCACCGGAGCAGAGAGGGAGTCTTTAGTGGAGCTGGCCAAGCTTCTCGGAGCCAAGTAAGACTACATTTTATTTTATGATACATTGCAAATGTGATAAAGCTGTAATAAAAAGATAAAAAGGCCACTTTCTCACTCCCTATGAAAAGCCTGTTAACCACCCAAAAAATGTATAATGGCACGGTTATAATACTTAGAAGATGCTTATAGAACATTCTATAATCATAATAATAATCAGGGTTTCCCCCAGAAAATGTGTTAGTTAAGGTGGTGTCTGTCCAGGGGGAGGAGGCATCTTCGCCACATCTTCGCCACCACTGCCTGTAAAACAAACTAATACAATAATACAATATCTTATAATAAATAAATATCAAAAATAACTTCTGGAACGAGAACAATACAGATATAAGTATATAAAGGGCTAAACCGCAACTGAAACAAGAGGATTTTGTGCAAGTTTAACTGCAAAACATGTGCATAGAATTTGTTCTAAGAAGGTCCAGTTGGCCTTTTGACTTGCTGCATCTGACCTAGACCTAGATTTACCAGTACATCAAGATATGCGACATTATAGAACATGAACCAAGTTATTATACTAAAGTAATAGTTACTGTAATACAAGAACAGTTTTACGTTTATTACAACAACGGTTTTATATAGTGCTTTTTCTGAACTCTCAGATGCCTTACATTGCATATTCATTATTCATCCACTCACTGATGGTAAATGCCAAATGTGACACTTGTATCCAAAAGTGAAGGATTATTTGCCTAATCTGCCCAACTATTTTGATATGCAATTATATTTTTAGACTAAGACACAAATAAATCTGCATTTTGTTATTATAATTTATGAGTGCACACTGATAACTGTTCAGATGTGAATATACGTATAACAGTATTTCTCATTGCTGTGTTCTTGCAGTGTCCAGGACTACTTTGTTCGCTTGGCCAACCTAAAGAAGGGCATGTTGGCCAGCACTCACCTGGTGCTGCAAACCCCAGAGGGCACCAAGTACCAGGCAGCTCAGAAGTGGGGTCTCCCCGCGGTCACTATGCACTGGATCCTGGAGTCTGCTCGAACTGGACAGAAGGCCAAAGAGGAGCGCTTCTTTGTTGACCGTACGCCCTCTCCAGGTCGACACAAAACGATAATGCTTTGATCAGTGTAAAAAATGTTGAATAACATGGCGTATATTATGGTTCTTATGACAGAGAGAGAAGATGAGAGCTACGTCATTGGTTCCCAGAGGACAGTCACTACTGCTCCTCTTCGCTCTTCTCCGGAAATTCCTCTACTGGGTCCACAGACTGGGAAAGCGGTAACGCCACTGGATCTGGGGCGCTTCCAGAGCAAAATCTTCCGTTCCGGGTTAGAGGAATCCAAACCCAATGAAAATGACACTAACCCTATCCAGGCCCAGGACACGAGCAGGCGACACCAACTGAGAAAAGAGGCTTCTTTGCAGCTGGACACGCCATCCCGCTTCCTCAACAGAGTTACAACTAAACCCTGCTTTAATGTCAAGGTCACAATCAATTAGCCATTGACAAAACTGCAATTATTTATAGTTGTACATTATCCTTTGCAAACAACTGTATTAAGTCAAATATTGTCTGTCTGTTTGTTGTCAGGATGGACTGGGAGCTCTGGACACTCCTGGTGGAAAGTCTGTCCCTGGAGAAAAGGCAGAGACTCCTCTCACCGATGTCATTAACAGGAACCTGAAAGTGGCTCTGGCCAACAGCACACGCAGTAACGTCACAGAGCAGGAGCTGACCGCGAGCCCCCAGCTCAACCACGGTGCTGCCAGGGAGGTTAATATCTTATCTCCACTTGTATGAAGCTTAAATACTCGTCTTTGCAAGAAAAATCATCAGTATATTATGTTTTTATCTTGTAAACGAAAGTAGCTGAAATATTTTTCGCTGCTGGAAAGATTTCATGCAATTTCTATTTAATTTAACTGTAGCTTAACCAATTTAGATCTGGCATGTTTTTGTATAATGTATTTACTGTGTTAATTTTTATGTTTTCTTTTGACGTAGGCCCCGGAAAGAGAGGCCAGTCCCCTATCCGGTGCTGTGATCTGTGTGGGGAAGAAGTTAAGCAAAATGCAAAGTGAATTAAACGCCATAGCTGCCTCTCTTGGAGCTGACTTCAGGTATTATTCCCTCCAGTGGCAGAAAAAAAGGAGACCTGTGTAAAAACTTTTTTTTTTTTAACATTCCCATATCAAAACCTCCCTGGTGTAGTTTCACTTATTAATCCTCACAGTTTTGTGTCATCCTATTCCTCCTTCTACTGCGCTTCGATCTGTATTTCATGGATTTTGTCGCCCCACAGATGGAACACAAAGCCATCTGCCACATTTTTAAAGCCCATACCACTGATAGATCTGAGCAGTTTTGAGCTCAAAGTGTGTTCGTCTCAGCACCATAGATTTTCTAGGATGCTGTTGGCAGAAAGTGAAGATACTTTTCACTGCTTTTTTTCATTCCCACTGCTGGCTGCAGATGGAGCCCTAGACCAATTTGATAACCTGACCCACACACCCAGTCAACTTGTTATTTTAAATGTCTATGTAAATGTAAATGTAAATGATACAAGGTGAACTATCAGTGCTGAAGGACCCAAGACAATGTTTTTAACCTCAATTATGCATCAAACATACCATATTTTCTATCTTTGATTTGTTCTAGATGGGCCTGTGACGACACCGTGACACACTACATTTACCAGGGCCGAGTCGGGGACAACACTCGAGAATACAGAGCCGTGAAGGAGAAAGGGCTGCATGTGGTCTCCCATCACTGGCTCCAAGCCGTAGGTTTCTCTTCTGGATTTCATTGAATTTCCCCGATAAGACATTTTCGATTCCTCACTTGGGTTTTGGTGCGTTTCAAACTGTGAAATGTCAAATTAAAGCACAGATTTCTTTCTTTCGTGCATTTAATGGGAACATCTCAAATGTATCACCCAAATGATGGAATGGACTTTATTCAAGATAGTTATCAAATATTGCTGTTTCATATCACATTGTGCGTTGTACTTTGTTGGAAGCGGTGCATTTCCAAATAATTTGAATGACTTGTTTTTAAATATAAATATTTTTGTATTTTTACAGTGTGCGGAGGAGCAGAGGCGAGTCCCAGAGTCTCTCTATCCTTTCACCTACAACCCCAAGATGAGCTTAAATCTCAGCCAAGTTCCCAGCAGCACACAGCGGTCACCAGTCAAACTCAACAACCTGCAGAAAGACCGCACGGTAAAGGCAGACAAAGCGCCTCGGCGTATTGAAGGCTTTAGCAGACCTCCCACTAAAGCTACTGTCTTTTGTTTAGGTTGAACACGGTGTCGCAGACGACTCTACAGCGCGCCGCCTCAGTGACGGCAGTGTGGAGCACGAGGACCATGACTCAACCAAGATCGGTACTCTGCTTTATCCGTACTCCACACTTTTAATAGCTCTTCCAGACTCGTGATGTGATTTTGTTTAATTTTAGATAATGGTGAAACTGTGGAAATGAGAGAGAACCTGCAAAGGCAGCTGCAGGAGATCATGTCAGCGACCAAACTGACAGCAGGCAGACGTGCCTCGGTCCGACTGACCAGGAAAGGATCATTCGGGGCTGACGCGCGGCCACAGACTCCGAGTCGCAGTGGCAGTAGGCGCACTTTGGAAGCTCTCAGGTATTCTTCAGACTGTTAAACCACTGCAACAAAGCTTTAGTAATCTGCTGATGTAGCTCTCGAAGGTTTAGGAACAGGAGGCATTCATGACTAAGTTTGGCTGTACCATACCAATATCCATGCTTGCAATGAGAGCCGTTTTAATCGAGTCGAATTCTGTCTCCTTCACATCATTATTACAGATTTTCCAGAGAAGCAGCAATGGACATCAACACAGAGCCATCCCAGAGCGAGCAGATCGTTTGGGATGACCCCACGGCCCGCGAGGAGAGGGCCAAGCTGGCTGATAACCTCCAGTGGCCCGGTAGTCCTTCACAGCACTCCGAGCCCATAGCTGCCCCTCCTCCCTCCACAGAAGCTGCATACAGGGACACCAT